>JBAMBP010002627.1:0-126075 GCA_037044515.1 Phortica magna
GCTTTATTAACCGTCGTCTAAGGCCTAAGTGTTTGTAACAAAAACGGTGTGCTGTTTGCGCAAATACTTGAAAGTAATGGGGACGAGTATGTTTCTGTGTGTCGCAGTGAACATTGGAGCGTTAAGTGTTGAAATGAAAACAACTTACTAAAACCAAAAGCCAGTGCACACACCGTGTGTGTGTGTGTGTGTGTGTATGTCCATCGACAGCGCATACGTTGTCCCACAAATGTTGCCCTTTTGACAGGAAATGATAACAAGATATTTATCTTCAACACTCGTTGTCTAAATCATATAATTTATTGAAAGTTAGTGAAGAAAATAAATTTTGTTAGTCACACATAAGTAAGTTTCAAATACACATTTTGAAAAACAAATTATTTAAATAGTTTTTATGAAGCTTTGAATGACAAATAAGCCGTGGCAGCCTGTAAGTAATATGAATAAATAAAATTATCGCGACAATATTTGATTGACTTACTGAGAGCAGAGCACAGAGTAACGAGTAATAATGAACACCAACTGATAGTTGTATAATCAACATAATCACATGCATAACACCGAACTAAAAATAAAAAGTTTTTATATGCTTGATAGCTCTTAATAAATATATTTTTGTATTTTTTTATTTATTATTATAGTATTTATTTATCTTTTGAATTTAATTATCATTTTTTTATTTTATATATATTAATATAATCTTAAGTAAATTATAGCAGTATATTGTTATTAATAAACAAATAAACAAATAAAATAAATTTAATATAATAACTTCTCTTAAGGACAACAAATTAAGTTTTTTCATTCAACAAACTTACCGCTTTGACTTTTTCAGTATCCACGATGAGAATACCGAAAATGGATAAGATCGACGTTAAAATACTTGTAATAATAATGCACCAACAATTATATAGTAAGACATCCTTCATTTGTCCACTTAAGCCAAAAAATATTGCATCCTGGATATTATCAGACAAATCTGATACTTCGTGGATCCCAAAGATATCGAACATTTTTTTATGAGATTCACTTAAAAAGCTCATTTGTAACACAATAAGTAACTCACGTGGTACTTCAATAATGGAGTACCCATCAAGAGTTTTGTTAAGTTTAAAGATACTATTTCCTAACCATACGACGGCGACAGCCTAAAGGTAAATTAAAATTTAGAACTTCTCACAATGCAATCGTCTTGCAAATTTCATTTACCAAGTAAACACCGGTGACGATTTTGAGGTTTAATTTCGATTGAAGTACAAAACCCATTCTACCCACAAGTCTATCAAAAGTACTTGACTATCAAAGTTTTTTTCACCAGTACTAAAATCAAAAGTGACTGCTTTAATTTAATTCACTTTTAGGACACGACTTAATAGTATGGCGACTTGGAGTCAAATAAACAAATGAGTTGAAAGCTTCTTTAAAATACTCTTGAGTTCACGAAAATATAAAAGCAATCACAATCAGCAATAAAAAAAACTTACATCCGATATGCTATTTTTGATTCAAACTCTTATCGACTCATGTGTTTGATATTTTGATACCCTACATACATTATATACAGAATAAAGACAGTTAGATTATAGTAACAATAAAAATAAAAGCATTTATTTTTTTGAAACGCAAATAATTCGAAGTAACAAGAAGAGAACTTGAGTGATCCAGCTGCAGAGCAAGTTCGATTCAACCACCCCACATGAGCCACCCGTTTGTGCAGGGTATTGTACTGTTGAGCATCCTTGAATGAACCGCTCTTACTTGTATTCGGTTGGAAAATAATTTCGAACTCTAAATATGTTTCTATATTATTATCGCGTTTTATGTTCTATATTATTATGTATGTGTTACACATGCTAGGTCGTAGCCAGCTTTTTACGAAGGGGGGCCAATTTCGAATGAACAGAAAAAGTTTCGATTTTTTTTAATAGAAAATAGCAACAAGTCAAACTGAATAAAATTTTCAAGAAATACATATTGCTATTCACATATTTGTCTTTAAACCTTATTCTACCTATAACTCAATAATCTCATGTTTTCTTGTGTAATTGGGAAACCTTTTATTCGAACTTCGATTCCATATTGGCAATTTTCATATTGAGCGCATTTAATAATCATAAACCTAGACGTAAAATCCGTATTGAATTATGATTATTATTCAAATGCTAAATGAGATGAGATTCAGTCATCATAGTTTTCAACCAAGTTTGTACATTTCTAATCGCCAATCGTATGCACAGTTATTTACAATTGTACGCATTTGGCCAATTCAGTGGCAACTATCCCTGACCACCACACCACCCCTCTTGGCTACGCCCTAGAACAAAATTCATTTATCACAAAGCAAAGAACTTTATGGGTTTTTTTCTTACTTCCTGAAACGATTAAAATGTTGAATTAAAAGTAAGCAGCTTGGTATTTTCCTAAAAATTCCGTGCTCTTTAAATTATTATTCAAGTGTTTCAATGACGTCTCATTTTAGTAGCTTAATATATGATGTCACTACATATAAAATTGTGAAGGGAAAAAACTAACTCAAAACTTAAACCGAATTTTGAATACTTTCCTCTCAATTGTTTCTCTTACAGTAGGATAACAATTGGATTGTAAATCGAATAGTAACTATGATGAAGCTCGGACAATCACCAACAGTAGCGCATTAAACTTAGCTTCTCCTTTGTATTTAGTGGGATCAACTGTGTGTGGTTTATTATGAGTTATTACATCCGAAAGAAGCTATCACTGAGGTTCGCTACTGAGCACGACTGATGCGCTTAAGTCCTCTATTGAAGGAAGACCAGTGAAATATAGTGAAAGAAATATAATTTATTGAAAGTTTGTAAAAAAATAAATTAGTATATTTCAAACACACAAATAAAAAGAAACTTATTTAATTCGTTATTATCAAATTTTGAATGCCATAAAAGCCGCGACAGCCTGTAAGTAAAATGAATAAATAACATTATTATTACTATTACGACAATATCTGATTAACTTACAGAGAGGAGACCACAGCTTAGTAGGAAAAAAAAAACTCGCGCTAGTAGGTGGCTACACAATATAATCAAATGCATAATACCGAACTAAAAATAAAAAGTTTTTATATAATTGAGAATTTTGATAACATTTTTTCACTAAACAAACTTACCGCTTTGATTTTGTTATCAACCAATATCAAAATACCGAAAATGGATAAGATCGACGACAATATACTTATAATAACAGTGCACCAACTTTGAAATAAATAGCCTCCCGTTGTTTCTCCAAATAAATCAGTACCCAACATATATTTTAATGCGTTTGATTTCCTATTTAAATCTGTAAGTTCATAAATACCATAACCAAACCATGCGAGGGCGACAACCTAAAGGTAAATTAAAATATAGAATTTTTCACAATGCAATCGTTTTCCAAATTTTAGTTACCATGTAAACACCGCTCAAGATCTTAAGGTTTAATTTCGTTAGAACTACAAAAACCATTTTATTCACAAGTCTATCTTGACTATCAAAGTTTTTTCACCAGTATTGAAATCAAAAGCGACTGCTTTAACTAAATTTACTTTTAGAACTCGGCTTAATAGTATGACCGCTTGCAGATAAATGAACAAATGTGTTACAAGCCACATGTTTATATATTCCTGCATTCACGACAAAAAATAAGCAATCACATACTTTTTTATACCCTGTACATACTGTACCAGGGTATATTGTGTTTGTTTCGCCGAAATGTATGTAACTCATAGAAGGTGGGGAGGGGGGCCCCATAAAGTATATATATTCTTGATCAGGACGACAAGACAAATTGATTAAGCGATGTCCGTCCGTCTGTCCGTCTGTCCTCACCAATGGTTCTCGGAAACTATAAGAGATAGAGACTTGAGATTTGGAGGATAGACTCGTGATGCTCGGCAGCAGATTAAATTTGAACGGTTTTGAGCCGCGCCCACTCCTTCCCGCTCAACCAACTACGCCCACTTTTTGAAAAGGCTATAACTTGAACACCAAAATCGATAGAATTGTGAAAGTTGGTAGGTAGATTAAGTATGTAAATTTTAATGAAACTGCATACCACAATTTCCCCCCCTCCCCATCATAACCCCTCAAAAAAAGTTATATTGTTTATTACTATATCTTCAAAGCCATGAAAGGTACGGACCTTATATTTTGTGTGTACACTCAGTAAATACATTTCCTTGAAACTGCATAACAGAAATACCCCTTTGTATTTTTGACTACCCCTCAAAGACCATCAAACTTTAATTTTTGGTAAATTTCACTTTTTATTTATATGTTCGTCTTTAAAACTGCATACCACATTACCTTTTATTACCCCACAAATAGTGTTTGCATGTCAAAGCCTATATCTCCGAAATTGTTAAAGGTACAAACCTGAAATTTTGTACGTAGACAAAGTATATATAACTTCTTAGGACTGCATACCAGAAAATACCATTTTGTATTTGGACTACCCATCAAATAAAACATTGTCTGTCTTTCTATGCAATTCGTCCTCACAAATAATTCGAAGAAACAAGAAGAGAGCTTGAGTGATCCAGCTGCAGAGCAAGTTGGATTCAATCAACCCATATACACCGTCCGTTTGTGCAGGGTATTATACTGTTGAGCATCCTTGACTGAACTGCCCTTACTTGTATTTGGCTGGACCCAAAGTTATTCGTCACTACGATTATGTTTAAAATTATTATCGTAACACTCACATGTATTTAATATATTTATCGCAAAGTCAAGCATGGAATGACTTTATCAAACATTTTTTTTTTCTTACTTCTTGTTATGAATAAAACTTTGCATTAAAAATTAAATGATATGTTGGACTTTCCCAAAAATTCGATACTCTTAAAATTATTTATGAAGCGTCTCATTTTACTCAGAGTGTATTAATTTAGAGAGTATTAATTTTAACATGAGACCATTAATGAAAGGTATAAAGAACGAAAATCAAACGTTAAATTGACCACCGACCAAGTGCCTTTGGCCTAACATTGATAATGCTATAAAGCAATGCGGAGGTAGCTTTCACCTGTTTCTCTTTGCTTATTAATGAAAAGTCTAATGCTTTTGCGCAGAGTCATTTTGCTTTATCTTAAAAAGCAGGAATACAAATAAATGTATTTATAATATATAATGAAAGCTGATATCAAAATGATTTAAACATATACATTACTTCAACATTTCCTGTAATAGGCTATGTTACACCATATACGACAATTTAGCGTTCAGCCAAACTGAAACACAAATAAGTGTCATATGTGCTGTGTCTGCGCTATGTAACATAAGCAAGGCAAATGTTCAAATTGTGTATCAATGCTTTGAATTGACCTGTGTACACACAGCAGAGTGAAGTGGGGCAAACAAAGTCATTCGACTCGCCGTCGGTGGACGATTTGTGTGCGTTGCTTGGTTTTGTGTTTCTCATCCCTTCTTTTCCAAAAACTAAGAATTTTGCGTGTGCAGATATGGAGTTTTTGGTTGCAAATAACAATATTAATATGATATGCAACTAATAACATTATTAACCAAAAATAAGATGACTATTAATAAATGGTCATAGATTGATAACTAATATGAAATTAAATGATAATAAATAGTCTTGAAACAAAAAATTATTAAATACTTTGTTTATAAATATTAAATTTTAGGAAGTTTTAAAATTTTATTCATAATTTAAAATTTTCAAAAAAAACTTAAAATTTTGAAAGATAAACTGAAAATGCTAAACTCGTATTTTCACAAAACATTGAAATTTGCTTAAAGAAATCAAAATAGAGACAAAAATTCAGTACGTATAGGCAAATGAAACTTGGCAACGTCTCCAAAACAAAAACAACAAATGTAAACCACAAACAAGAATGGCAGACGGCTTGTAGAGTGAGTAAGACATACGTTTTTATCTTCTTTCTCTGTCAGGAATTTTCACCTCCAAAATAAAAAGTTTCAATCAAAACCGGGAAGCTTTTTTTTAAGCGAGCTTGTTGAAATTAATACTCTCTGAATTAATACTCTCTGTCTTTTACAGTTTCATAAAAAATATTTATTAACATAAGCATTATCCAATCCAATATCCGTACTATTAACACGCAATCCAAAATACTGGGACATGTTCAAATAGAATACACATTAACCATTACTGTTTAGATTTGGACACAGGAGTGGCGCTTTATTTATTAGATTTTTATAGCTATATAAAAAGAAAAATAAAACTTTTGTTGTATAAATGTCTTATGTTGTGTTAGAGATGTTGCTTACTTAAGAGAAATTTTAATTAGTTAAAAATTTAGGAGTAGCATAGAAAACATTCAATTGCATGTTGAATTTTATCGTTGTAAATTAATTTACATTCTAACCATGGCTCTCCCTTTCAATAGATAATAATTGACAGGAGTTGAGAAGAAGTCAAGCCAAATGTGAAATGCACAAAAGCAAGGCATAATAGACAGCCATATTATCAACAATAACAACTACAACTACAACAATAACTTTTCAAGCACATGCGCTGACATACTCGTATAATAGAATGCAACATATGGCGTTGAATGGCGTTTTGCCCTGCGGCATTAGACAACTTTGGCCAATAGAAGTAGAAGAAGAGGTTCAATGAGTATGTAACGGTACAACAAAGTTACTTAAACTTTGCTCAGCAACTTCATGCGTGCACTTTGTTATAGCTGACGCAGCGCTGCAACGATGCCGGCCATGACAGCTTGCTGCTGCGGAAAGTTGCTGCTGCCAACCAGTTTCCGGCTGTCTGGTCAGGCTTGTTGCTCACTAACATTGAAGCGGTGAATGAGAGCCGAGGAAACAATCTGGCTTCGTTCCACAAAGTGGCACCAGCGATGGCAATTTCAACTGATAAATTTTCAAATTTGCATGCTAATGAATTGCGTGATATTGTGTTGCAAAAAGGGCTGTGATGACTAAGTGTGCAACAGTGCTTGCGCCAAACACGAGAGCTGGCTCAAAGTGACAACTGTTGTGGCAAACATTGCGGCGGCAGTAAAAGCTGTAACAGGCAAAGGCACCGGCGCTGTAACAGCAACCAACAGCAATGGCAAAATTTATACAATTGAGTAAGTGGACAATCGATGGAAAAACCATGTATGCGTGTGTGTGTCTGAGTTACTGGTTTTATGAAATTTTCAACAGCTATCAAAGTGTATAAACTGCAAAAGGGAACGGCAGGCAACATGCTCAAAAGGCCAATGCTCACTTAACATTCACTTAATAAACACACAGATTAGCTGTATTAAAATCTCGCATGTCAAGCTTTCAATGTCCGTTGTCATTAGATTCTTAAGCCCGAATCAAGTGGTCATCATATAATGGTCATGAAATGATCGAACGCTTGTGTTCTTCTGTTACTTTTAGTACTAATAAAACAATGAAAATGCTTTCGAACGGTTTCTTTTGAGTAACCGATCATGTCTCGCATCTCAGTACTATTTATGTTACAAAGACACACGCCATATAACATATGTATAACATTCATTGTTGAAAGAAATTTCTCGAAACGCATTTAACAAGAGGCTGTTGTATCGCGCTTATCAACTTGTTGGCATATGGAATTTCGTGAATATAAAATCATAGAAAATGCCAACGGAAGAAAATGTATACCGACGTCATCTTTACCAGCAGTCGGCAAAATAAATTATTTAAAAAAATTATGTCAGCATTAACTTTTAAAACTAAAAATATTTAGGCGCGATAAGTTATTTAAAGCGAATAGTGGATTTTCATATATTAAAAACATGATTAAATCTCAAAAATCTCAAAGTATTATAAGTAGATTTTTTCTACTTTGCCTTGGGCTATAATTGCTTACCATTTGCTGATGATTGAACGGCACAACTAAATGAGCAAACGAAACAAAATCAATAAACAGCTTCTTCAAATGTCGATTAAAGCACGCACAATCAGCCAAAGTTTGGCTCTGCAATGGACGGATTCGGTCATAGCTGTAGGGCAAGCACAAATTGTGGCCAACACTAATTTGAAGTCATCGTCAGCTAAGCCTCGGGAATAGATGTGAAATTATTTAAATTTAATTTTCCTGCATTGATGATAAAATCTCAAAAGAAAATTCGCTCAACAATGAGTATGTGTGTGTATGTGTGTGTGTGTGTGATTATTGGCTGAGTTATTTGAGTCAATTTGTTGGCACTCGATGCAAATTATCTGATTGAAAATGCCTAAATTGAGAAATTTTATGTTCTAAGCTTTATGTTTGTTGAGCTCCTTGGGCGAGTCATAAAGTATCATTTGGGCACATAAAACTTTTATTGCCTTATTAGGCAAGTAAAACGCATTAAATTTGAAAAGCATTTGCATATTCTTGAACATGTTATTTTTGATTGATTTCTTTTGCTACTGTAAAAACAATCATCATTTTGCCTTTTCTGCTGTTAATATGTTAACATGATAACATAACCTGAAAAACTATGATTTTCTTAATTATATAGTTTTCTTAACTAAAGCAGTAATGCTTAACAGCAACTTGACGACACGACCTACAATGTTTTGAGCAACAACAACACAGACAAAAGTTGAAACGCATATTAAGCAAATGCAAAACTATGTAAATAACAACAGAATGCTTTAACATTATTTAAATAATGAGACATTTATGTCAACGGTATTTTCTTTGCATGCCAATGTGCATGCAAGGAAATGGAAGAATGAAGAAAAGTAACGAACGAAATCAAAACGGACCAAACTCAACTATGCTAAGCTATGGCTAAGCTGAAGCCTGAACGCCAGCATGTAAATATTATATATACAGCATGTGTGTGTGTGTGTGTATAGCATGTGCAAATATAACTTAAGACAAATACCTATGAAGCGATACAATGCTTTGTGTTGCGTTACATTGCGACTTGTTTCGCTTGACTTCAGTTTGACAGAATGCGACATACGACGACGAAGATAACGTAGCACAGTTCAGTTGAGTTCAGTTCAGCTGCGCTGAGCTTAGTTTAACTCATGGCAGCAAACCAGCATAGATAATAGTTTTAGTCGTTTTCGAGACATGTTAACTCAACTAACTGAATTCTATACTGAAAGTCAATAGATGAATCTCAGCGCGCATTGAATGCTTAAATCAAAAAACAAAAGCAAATTTTTCAAAACGGAAACGGATACGATGCGCCAATGTTGCCAAAGCGACGTAAGCGCCGTGATTGAATGCAGCAAGGCATGGCATACAAAAACAACAAATATATCAGCATGTATGTACATATATATAAAAAACTCAAAGTATTACAACAAAACGTAGGAGCAGAGAGAGCGAGAGCAAAAGAAAAATGTTGCAAGTCAAACTTGGTATGACAGATTGATTGCTCATATTTGTTGATGTTATGCACGTCTTTGGCATGAATAAATTGAAGTATTGAGTCAACAACAACATTCGTGTATCATCATAAACAGTGCTCTCCTTCAGCAGCACGCATGTGTGTGTGCGTGTATCTGTCGCAACCGAAAATGTTATAAACTGTTGGCGATTTTGGCAACCTACAAGTCAACGCTGTGTAAAAAATGTGCAGTCATGCGTAAAATTGTTGAAAACATCAAAATGTATGCAAATGCGTCCAATGGGTGTTATTAGTTAAACTGAAGCGTGCAACAATGTGTTCTGTAAACAAAAAGAAATTCCGTTGCAAGACAAACAAGTCAATGTTTTCTTGCAGTGTAACGTCATTTCAACATACTTACTTGTTTATTGTGCATTGCCGTTGAGTCATTTAAGTAGAAATTCTGGCGTTAATAATATATTTGAAATTTGTAAAGTGGCATGATGGCAACTACAACATGTTCACTAATCAGTACGGTTATCGGCAAACTCATGACGTCTTGAACGGACATACCAAGCATACCTACATATTTAAATCACGCTCTGCTGTGTTCAAGAATTTTGCTGGGCGCAGACCATTAAATGCAAAGAATTTCAACAACTGATGTTTAATTATGAATTGAGTTTTAATTGATTGACATTTTAAGCGCCTTCAATTATTTAGAAAAGTCTGTATGTGAGAAAATGCAAGCAACTTGAGCTAGCAAGGCATATGTTGACTTCAACGAATGTCAATAAACTCAATTTAATTATGCAAAGCACTTTGCAAGTGTTGTCTGAGAATAAACAATATTCGTTTATTTTTCATGTATGCTGAATTGAAATTTTGCCACAAGGAAATTGTATCAACAAAACAACAATTGAAGCAGATTTCTTATCAGTTGTGCGCAAAACAATGTAAAATATGTCACATGTGTGAAGGTCGCTTTCGTGCGCACGAGCTGCCGCCAAACAGAAAGCGCGTATAAAAACTTAAACACGTGCAAAACAAAGAAAAAAAAAAATAATCGTTTTATGACGCAAGCCTTCAAGCCGTTACTGTTACAAATATATAGCGAAATTGCAGCTGTAAAAAGTTTGGAGAGCCTTGGGCAACCGAATTGTCACGCACGGCGTGGCGTAGACCGTACATACATATTTGCCACGGTTATGCTAAATTTGATTGTTGCACGTGAGACATGGCAGTCGGGGCCAAACGAGTGCAGCAGGATTGACACATTGTTCTAGAACGCACGTATATGCCGAAATCAATGCAATGCGTTACAAATACCAAAAGAATATATTCGCTTGATAAAAATATAACTAAAAAGCGCATACAAATTTATGATGAAGCACAGAGAACATTTAAAATTTCATTCGTTATATAAAATGTATATTTTCATTATAAAACTAAGAAATTTTTTACGTCAAAAAAAAACAAGTTGGCATTACTCAAGTTTAGTTAGCGTTAACTGTCAATTTGAGAGCATAAGATTGTTTTACTCCAAGAGGAAAAAAATATTAAGTTGTGCAGAAATTTTCAAGCCCGAAAGCAAATTACTTATTCGAAAGATGTCGCACACCATTTTGCTTGTGCAGTCCGGCTTGAGTCCAGAGTCGCGCACCTTTTGTGACTACAACAGCATCGACGAGTGCCTGCTTGGCGTCTGCACGATCTATGAGGACTATCTTAAAAGTTGCTATCCGCAAAAGTCTTCCATTACCTACGATATGAAGGAACTGATGGACTTCATTGACACGCTTGTCGATATGACCTGCTTGGTACACCAAAAGTCCACCAACACATATGCGCCATACGACAAGCTATGGATTAAGGAGCGAATCTATTTGCAATTACGTGAGGTTGCATTCACGCCAGACGTATAAATGAAAATTAATTGGACCAGTTGATTGAATCAAAGCGTCAAATGAATAAACCAATACGCTAAACAAATTATAATCTTTTCTTTTTATTTATTCTCCTTCATTATGTATGTATAATGTAAATGAAATACGATTGAAAAGGTGTGCATTTCAATGGCTAAAAATACAATTGTGCCTGATTAGTCTTTCGGGCGAAATTGTCAAATTCGATACAAGTTTGATTATCATACAATTTGCGTTGTCCGTTGTGTTCTGTTATGTACTGGCACGTCCACTAATATAGCACAGCTGATGTTGCAGAAATGCTAAATAGACCAGCAGCCTTTTCATGTCTGTATTGTGTTGTTATGGGCTTTTATGGACAACGTACCATTTTGTGTGTTTCGTCGCACATTGTGACGCCAAAATAGAAAGTAAAAGTCTGTAGTTTGAGGCCAAATGACGCACAATGTTCAAGCCTGAATTCTGTTCTACAATTGGTAGTGTAATAAGACATGTCAAACAATTTTGCAAAATTTAATGTATGAAACTTTTTTCATTTGATTTCCATATGTTTTTTTTCTTTTATTATGCTCAAGTACGATACACATCCTTTTTCCGGTTTCAACAACGATTGTTGTTCATTGCTACAATCAAATGTCTGAATATATAAACAAAAACTTGAAAACTTCAATTAAAGTTTGTCAATAAAGTTCTTCTTACAACACAAAGGCCAACACAATGTTGACCAATTTTAAACTTAACCTTGTTAGCAGCAGAACCTTACTACGCTCTTGGCATGTTCACGGCACATTTACGCTGCCACAACGTAATCAATTTGTCATAAAAACCTCAACGTCAACTACCGATAACTACTTCTTTCCGGCTGTCACGCAAGTTTTGCAAACTGTGCGCCCAACAAACATGCCGCAACACAAAAGTGTCTGTGTGAGCCAAGTCAAGAAGTGCATGAGGCAACTTGAGCAGCTTGCGCACGTTAAGAAAAGGTACATGTTTGAATTAAACTAAAATCAAATTCAATGAAAAAGGATTTAAGCGCAGCGTGTGCAAACAAACAGGCGCAAACATACACGGCGTGTGTACGTGGGTGTGTGTGTGTGTGTGTGTGTGTGTGTGTGCGTGTATGCGTGCGTGTCCGCCCAACAATGAAGTCAATGGAAACGTGCCACACTGAACAAATACAAGCAATGCTTCAAAAAGAGTGAAAAAAAAAGAATTTATATATAAAGTATAAAATTGAATTTTTATTTATTTTGGCTAGAAGAAGAAGCTATGGTGCGGCATATTACCTGTCACATGGACTTGGTCAAGTTGCGAGCATTAAATATTTATGCATGCGTTAGCAATACACACACACACACACACACACACTCTTAATGACAATGAAAACCAGTCTAAGCAGTAGAAGGATCTACAAGAAAAAGAGATTTAGAAAAACAGCGATACTTTTACGAAGGGTCAAAAGTATAAGCAGTAATAAAAGTGGATTAAATGTAAACATGTTCATGTATGTGTATGTGTGTGCGTGTGTGCTTGTTGCTATATCCCTTTTTACTACAATAATGCTTTAGCACATTTCGAATTGATATGACCGAAAATTCTCAAGCCAATGCATAATGACTTTAGTTTCACGGCAAATTAGGTAACTTTTGTTGTTGCTTAGGTCGTCTTGACTTTGTCAGGACATCAAATCAAGACTAATGTGCTGGTTAGTTGCCGCTTTTCTAACGTGCCCAAACATTCTGCTGCCAGCAGCTTATTTATGTATGTATAAAAGGACTCCAAATATCTAACATATTAAATAAGCTTATAATAAATTATTTAAACTTAATTTAAGCAAACACTTATACACGTATCACTGTATGTCTGTAACAGACAAGGACTTAACCAAGTCACAAGTCAATGCACAAAGAACAAGAAACTGCTTGTTGACAAATGCATGATTATACAACTGAATTATGCAAACGAACATGCAAAATGCTGCAATGCTGCTACAATTGCTTGAGTATTCAACCGCATTGAGCTGATTAACTATATCGTTTTTTGATTTTATTACACGCAAATGTTTTGAAATATTTGTGCACAATTACCAAATGTGTTTTGTCACTGGCAAATTAGCATACATACAAGCATAAGCAAAACATTGTTGCCACAACAAGATTTCCACTTTGACACAACTGTTCGAACATGTCTTACTTCAGGCAACACGGCACACTAACTTTGTAGCGACAAACTTTTACTGAGTATGCTAACATAGCCGAGGCAACTTTATAGACTTTGCATAGTGTATGCAGCTAGTCAAAGTGAGCTGAAGCAAGTTTATGCCGCCGCCATCTTATAGTACTGACTCATTCAGACAGATTCATGGTACCACGCCCAACGCCAACGTAAGTAAAAGAAAAGTCTTTGGCTGTAGTATTCTAGCAAATTGATTTAATATCCCGTGAACAAGCGTTAAGAGGCGCATACAAATTCAATTTCGTATTGTCAATTTAATAAAGCGGTATATTGAGTGGATAACTGGATTATGCTTTTTCGCTAAGAATATTTATTGGAAAAGTTCTGCGCTCGTTCGCTCACTTCGAAAGTGTAATAATAACAGCAAACAAAGACGCTATGAAAATGTATAGAAAAAAACGAGAAAAAAAGTATAAAGATTATGAAAAACACGGCGCACGAAAGTGGCATAAAAATTTTGCCAGCATAGACACATGGTCGGACCGATACATGAACGAAGCGACACGGTCGGCGTGGCAGTGTAGGGCAGTGCAGACAAACTGTTTAATGGACAGAGCATGATAGACAAAAGTTATACTGCTTGAATGAGCACAATGAGCTGAAGTGGGCGTGTCAATGATGTCTTGACATTGGGTGGAGCGAATGCTTGAGACTGGCGCAACGATAACGCATAACAAACAAACATAAAAGTTGAATTTATTGCGTTTTATTAATGAATTAAGTCGATTTTTATCGAAGTTCATTGTGTAAATTATTACAAATACTTATAACGATAATGAATAAGACGGAAGTTGTTGTTTGGGATGCGTCACACATTGAAAATGTACCACGCGTTGTTTATGAATGAAAATGCGAAATATAACAACTTTTATCCAACTTGATTGAAAAATTTTGTTTAGTTATTAAAAACAAAAATGTGTGCCTTTGGCGAATGTTGCATGGCATTTAGAAACATTTGTTGCCAGCAATATGTTCTTAGCAACATGTTGACAACAACTTTGCTGCTATCCATTAGATACACAATTCATTTGTTAACAAGTTCCGGGACTTTTTCCCCTTCAGCTGTGGAAGTTATTGTCTGCAGTCCGCTCAGTGAACTACAGTGGCGTAACAAGGGCCGCGGCACAAGGCACCCCCAGCTCAAGAGGTCGCGGATTCGTAGAAATTGCTAATTTAATGAAAAATTTTATGAAATTATATCAATTGCTATGAAACAGTAAAATACATTTTTGCCAATAAACTGTCTCCAAATAAAAAGCAATGAATTTTTGTATTCTTGAGAATCCGCAACTGTTTGACAAGCAAAAAACTTAAAGTAACAATTATAATCATTTAACTGAAATTATATGATCCAATAAAGTTATTTATTATTTAATTTTCTCTATTTTCAAATTTGTACTTTACCTTTTTTGCATAATTATTGAAATAATTAATAGTTTCCCTTTGGTAATCAAAAACGCAACAAACCGCAAAATATTTTCAGCTGCTGAAAAGTATGCAACACTTTGTCATATTTCATTATTAAGGCAAATTGAATATTTTGTATAAATATCTAAAATTTTGTTTTGTCCTTTCATCAATACAATAAAGATTACAATCAAAACGTCAATTTTTGATCTTTTGCCTTTCATATTTTGTTTATTCACATTTCACTTCAGCTTCCTTTTAGAGCATTTAACTCGAAAATTCATTTTACAAAGTTCATTTAAATTTCTACTTAGACAATTTCGCTTCGGCAATCTTGTAAAGGTAATAAAAGATTTATGTGCAGATGCTTCTTGATTTTCTTTGCTGTTGTTGCTGTTGTTGTTGTTATGTGCACTAAACTGTAAAATTAATGACAATCTACGCTAAACAACTTCGTGCGACTTTATCCCTTTGAGACGTTGTCGAAAGAAAGGAGCAATTGCGAAAGTCCTTCTTGAGCTGGCGAGCATAATTTGCTTCAGCTTGCGGCTAAAAACTCATAAGTCTTCCAATAACTTGCCGGCCACGAACAACGATAAATGTCCTTCATCTTCATCATCATCATCATCGCAATCATCATTGACGTACCGTCAACTTGATTTGTCTTGTTTTTTTTTTTTTTTTGTTCTATCATTCTGTTCATGGTTGTGCCTTTGGCTGTTCAACAGCGCGCATAATTCGTCCGCTGCCACGACTTTTTCACTACACTTTGTCCTTTTGCCAGTGTTGACAGCATCAAGAGAAATTGCAAAAGTTTTTTTGCTCAAATGGACAAACGCGTTATTTTTGCTCTTGCAATTTTTTTTTTATTTGCTTTCGTTTTTTATCATTTGTTGTTATGTATTTTCTTATTTGGTTTTTGTTTTAAAGTGTCAAATGCATGTCAGAGCTGTCAGCAGCTCGCCTTCAGACTTAAGTCACGTCAACTTTAATTAAGACAGAAAATTGCACCATTTGTTGGACGCAGCTGCCAAAGGCTAATCTCAAGCTCAGCTAACATTAATTAGCTAAGAAGTCCAATGCAAATTGTTTCTTCATTTAATTGTTGCTGATTTCTCTTGCAAGTAAAACCTCAATTTTGAAAATTAAACTTGTCTTTAAATTTGTTTTGAAATTCGAGACTCACTGGGACTGCTGTGCTAAGTGGCTTTACAACTGCAACAATAACAATTACAACAACACATACATCGACTACAACAGCAATTGCAATGGTAATTGTAACAAAAAGTCCAATAATTGTAGGATTTTCATGATTTTTCATGTTGCAATGCAATTATTTGTATGCTCGAATGCAGCAATTAAACCTGTGGGACGCCACAATGTATGCTATAAAATCTTTCATGCAAACGCATCAACATTTGTGTATGCACAAAAAATTTTCAAGCATTTGCCCAAGTGAGTGCAAAGTTATGAATAAACAATTTTTGCACTTTTTGCTCACAACGCCATTGAATTCTTATTATTTGTGCAAGCAAAATGCATACATTTTTAAAGAGATTTTGTGCTCAGTACTGAGAGAAGCTAAAGCAATGTTTTTCTGTTAATATTAGAGTGTTAATTTTTGTTACTTCAAACTAAAATGTGTTTGTGCTCAGCTTTGCTTTATTTACTTCAATAAGTCTTTGCTTAACATAGAACTTGTTTACCTTCTCTATAAAGAAAGTGGTGTGACTTAATAGATTTCACTCATGTTACTTGCATAAAATTTTTGTTAGTCACGTTTATCACTCATTGACGACAGCAACTGCACTCATTAGAGTAAACCTATTGATAAAATCACTAAAAAACCCTCTTTTGTGTCCATTTGTTATCCCAAATGAATTACTTTGCACATGCCAATTAAATATTTGAAAATTTACTACAAATGCCGAAACAAAAATTGCCACTAATTGGATTATTGTCTGCTACACAAATTTCCATATGCTCGAGAGATTAACTATCAAACATTGCACAATATTCGATATACGCTTAACTCACACAAAAGATTAAAAAACATTCGATACTCGTGCAGGGATTTGTTGAACAAATTTTAGCAAAATAATTTCGTTGCTCGGAATGGAGATTGTCATAGTTTTGCAATTCTACTAAATAATTTCTACAACATTTGACAATTTTTTACAACTACTCGTCTATGCAAAAATAGAACAATAAGAAGAGTCATGTATATGAAAAAAAAAAAAAAAAACAAAATTGAGTAAAGCACATTTTTCACTCTGACACATTTTTAGTGAAATATGACAAAGATGTGTAGGCAAAACTTGTATGGAAACTCATTGTTTGTATATTTTGTTATTTGGCACAACATTTATCAAAATGTATTTCTCTCCGTATTTTTTTCTATTTAAAAAGTATTTGTAAATTAATTTTAGCGTATATCAGAAAATGATTGATTAACTCTGACAGCTTTGAGCTTGATTTTGATTTTGTTTTTAACATTTTCGAAGTCGTAAAAGAATTTATATCGCTTTCACACGTATTAAACAAATGCAAAAAAAATATACAGTTGCAGCGGTCAACTTGTCAGCACAGCGCAACTCATAAAAGACGCATCAATTCATATTATTGACACTTTTATGCAGCAATCAAATCAAGCGAATATTTTTGTACTAACAACGCACAATGAAAATCATCATCGCAATCTGCCATTTGTGCGCTCAAGATCATAAAATCTCCGATTGAAGCAGCAAAGCGTCGGAACGCATGCATCAAGACTTCCTTCTGAATTGCGTTGCTATAAAACTAAAGCAGCAGTAAAAACTCATGTCGGAATATGTCAAATCAGCGCAATTTCGTACTGTAATGATGACTGTCTTTATTATTCATATTCACGATTATTCGTTCGTATATAGCTTGTTATGCATTTTTAATTCTTTCAGCATTTTAATCGTCTTTTTAACGCAATTCTAAGATAGTTAAATAGAAATTGTTAAATCGACAGATTTTAAAGCAAGCTTTTGACCATATTCTTGGAACCGTATTAAAAAAACATTTTTATGAATAGCAAAATTAATTGATATCATATTCCAATTTGGAGCCTCAATCGCTATAAACGATAGAAAATGTAGTGAAAAGTCACAACAGCTTATCATGATTTAATTGAATGTTCCTATTAACAGTGTCAAACACAGTTTCCAGCATAGGACCGTAAATGTTATTTAACAGCAGATGACGCGATAATCACACATGTTAATTACAGTGAACATAAAGAAGCTGTATGTAACAGCACAACGCAAGCAACATACAACTAATACGAATAATACTCACATGAAATAGACGAAGTCTTTTGTTGTACGCTAACTAGAACTACATAGAGCATGATTGCCACCAATTGATCGACATTTTTTCATATTCTTCGTTGAGCTCTAAGCTTAACATTATGTAAGCAACTCTATCAACGAAGTATTTCATTTTAGCATCATTTTTCGCTTTACTTAACCTCAAAGGCATAAATCGTAAATTCTTTTCAAATGAAATAAATAAATTAGGCTTTATGTTGAGCAATTTTTTCACAATCTTGAATTTACGTAAAGCGCACTTTTATTGTGTCCAACAATACAGTCTTTGCAGCCACTCAGAAGAACCTTTTTGACGACAAAATTTTCATACACACTTTATTGATTAAGCTACAAGCAAATTACATTACAAACGGCAATAACCTGATCCCTTACATAAGCACTAATCCGCAAAATGCGATTGGCAACACACAAGCGTGTGTACACGAGTAATCAAAGACGAGCAATTTAACAAGACACAAACACACACACACACGTACATATATTTATTTACACAAGTGTATTTGAGAGCCATTTGGTGTTGTTTGAGTGTTTGGGAAATTCAATTTGATCTTTCATTCTTCTAGCTTCGGTATCAGTCAAACTTTTGCTTTACTTTCAGGCGAATTCAATTACTTAATCCCAATGCTTGACCCAAAAATAAAATGAAATTGTAACAAATTTCACCAAAATTGGTAATAAGTTGAAAGCTCAACGAACAACTAAAGAAATCACACACTTCGCTTACAGCAACGTATGTGTAGTTGTGTATGTGTGTGTGTGTGTGTGTGTGTCTGTTTGCAGAAGGATTAGCGCAGAAATTGTCCACGTGCAAATGGCTCAGTAAGTTGTATTAAAATTGTTTTTGCTTTTTTGCTTAGTTTCTCATTATTGGTTAGCAAAATGTAAATCAATTTCAAAACTATTTTTATTATGCAAACTGATTGCGAAAGTTGAACACAATTTGCGTTCAATTA
This sequence comes from Phortica magna, assembly GCA_037044515.1. Taxonomy (NCBI): domain Eukaryota; kingdom Metazoa; phylum Arthropoda; class Insecta; order Diptera; family Drosophilidae; genus Phortica; species Phortica magna. The sequence continues at coordinate 19,181 of JBAMBP010002627.1, forward strand.
TGCAACAATTTGCCTTTTGGTTTTATACTTCTTTCATTTTACTCAAGCGACAACACCTTTCTCGTGTTTTTAAATCAAACTTTTATTGCAAAACTTTTTATTTTCAAATTTGCAAAACAAAAAAAACACATTTTTTTCTTGACCAATGACTTGATATTATTATGTTTTTTTTTGTCCGGCTTTTTCATATGCTCTTCATGAAATAAAAAAGTTTACTAAATTTGCCAAAAAGTTTCAAGCACATAAAGGATATGCCATGAAGGTCTCAATGTTCTGTGGCACACACTTGATTTGCTATTTATAATCTTTCAAAACGTATACAATATAAAAGTATAAAACATTTATTTACTTATTCGTTTGGTGCATGTTACTCGTAGAGTGTATAAAAAAGTCGTTGTAGCCAACCGAAAGAGCATTATTTTTTCATGTCTCTGTTGCGGCTTTTTAGTTTATAAAATATGCGCCGGCAGAAACAGTTGCCACATAAATTGTTGCAATCAACGTTGTTGTTGCCTTTTGTGTTCCTGTTCTTGTGCCTTTCAGGGGCGTAACTTTTACGCCAGTGAGAACTTTTATTGTCGCTGCCAACCGACTCAGTTCGTTCTATGGTGAATTATTGCAGAGCGCGGCGGCTCATATGTGAAGCAACTTAATCCGCCTTGTCCGCTTTGACTGTGTGCGTTACCCATGTGAGTGCATTGTACATATATACATATATCAGTTAACAATTACATAGGAGCACTCATTTTGCACACAAAAAACACTTGTTTAATGCTATTAAATAATAAATAACAAATTATTATTATTTTTATATCATATGTTGTATTTCATAGTGTGTGAAAGGCACGAGTAAACTACTAATATGGTAAAAGTGTATTGCCACGGACTTGCCAAAGTCATGCAAAGATCAAACGAAATGAAGGTAAAAGAACTAAAACAAAAAAAAGCACAAAAATCCCAATCACGATTAAACAATCAATTCAATATGCGCTCAATTGGCAAAGAAATAAGGCAAAATAGAAACGTTGGCAGCGCCTAAAAGTAGAGCACACTTTGATTGGATTTGCAGATCAACGGCAGCAAGAAAACCAAAAAGAAAAATCCAAAAAAAGAAAACTCCTTAAATGCGTAACTGCAAATCACAAAGGATTAAATTAAAACGTTTCTAATCAGGCGTAACAATTGTATTTCAGCAAACTGAGAATGTTGTTGTGCTTAGAGAAGGGGGTAAAAGTGTGCAAACTGCTACGATTAAGCATAGCTAACAAAATGCCTTACTAATGTTCAAGAACGCCGCAAGCCTTGGACGTCGGGCGCCTGCACGCCCACACGCCCGCCCGCCCACAAATACATTTCAGCGTAGTCAGCGCACAAAAGTCTGCTTTCGTTGATATCCAATTAAATATGCAAATTGAATGCCGCAAAGGAATTAAAATAGCATGAATAGCAGCAAAAAAAGATTGCACTAAGAAATGTTCTGCAAAAAAAAAAAAAAAATACAACAAAAAAAATCAAATATAAATAATGGCAAAAAGAAGAATTAAAGCGAAAGACATGAAAAACGCCAGCAAAATAATTGTTGAACTTATTTGTCGCTTTTAAGCCTACTCAGCATTTGCACACGCCGCGACCTGTCTGTCGGTCTGTCTGACGGTCGGTTTGTCAAAAAAAAAAAACAAAAAAGAAAAAATCGCTAATTGCTTAAACTTTTTAATCTAATTTCAATTAACATAAAACTTTGAGCTTAGCGTAACAATGGCACAACAAAAGCGCTCCGAGCGACAAAAACTCTCAGCTGAAGAAGCACAAGAGCAAGAGCAAGTAGAAGAAGAAGAAGCAGCAGCAGCAGCAGTAAGACAGGAAGCACAGATTAAGGCAAGTCGCGCCACCTGAGTACGTCGCATAACGAAAGACTCTTCATCAGCAAAGCATTTCGGCTAAAGTCGGCGCTCACGTTCCCATCTCTATGTGTGTGTGTGTGTGTGTGTGTAGGTTAGCAAATGCAAACCAAATCGCTTTATTTTTGGAGCATGAAATATTAATTTTTCATTTTGTTAACTGGAACGTGTAATTATTGCGAAAACAAGTTCACTTGCACAGCCGCAACCACAACCAGAACCTCAACCCCAGCAGCAGCAGCATAAGATCATAGCATCACAACAACAACAATCGACGCCGACTGCGACTGCGACTGCGACAGCAACAAGGTCAAAATATTTAGACCAACGTGCGCACACAAGTAAACAGTCAATGGTAAAAGTGTTTGCCAAAGCCTGCAGATACGGCGCAATGAAAGTGCACGACAAAGCGAATGCTCACCGTTGCCCCCTCGCCTAACCTAACCTTACAGCATAGCATAGCATAGCTTAGTACGAGCCAGGCCCAAAAGGCACGGCTGGCATGTTCGTTTTAGACGCCGCCGCACTGCGCTGCTGTTACTGCACTGCTCTGCCTCTGTTGCTGCTTCAGCTGCTGCTGTTGTTGTAGACCATAAAACGCATGAATGCACACAAAGTAAAAACCAAATACGTGCTGCGTGCTTCACTGAATGAATACAGCGCTGCAACGTGTGCCACATGCCCCTCAGCGTCATTCGTTCAACGCTGCTGGCACTCATCAGCTTTGCAATTGAATGAGTGAACGTCGGTCGGTTGTTTGGTCGGTCTGTGCATGCAACTCAAAAAAGTTAGGCATTTTAATTCAATGGCCTTGGCCTATGTGCAGCCTTTAATACATACAAACATGCGCACATACAATTTGTTATTTACTTTAGTTTACTTTACTTTACACGAATGCTTTATTATGTAGCATCGATTTTTTATACTACACTGTTTTTTTTTTTGTATTATTTATTACCTGTTCGATTTGAGTGAAATAAGTTTTCAAAAGCAGCAAGCAACATTCGAACTATCGAAACAGAAACTTTCCGCCCATGGCGTGAAAAATAAAAATATATGAAAATTGCAAAAATCACTGACGCACCACTTGCACAGACACAAAAAGCAACAAAATACACACACACACACACATACATGTGCATAAATTGCGAAGCGGTTGAGTTTTTATGAAGTCATATTTTAAGCAATTTATTTTTATTAGCCTTCTATGAAGGAAAAAGCAGAAAAAAAGTAAGAACTCGCTGCTTTTTTCATTGTGTATGTGTGTGTGTGTGTGTGTGTATTGAACCGCATGTGTTGCATGAACATTCATGCAATGTTACGTTTGAAGGAGCAGCGTGGCCGCGAGTCCTTGGCGTTAGTAAGTATTTAAAGCATTTGAGCCTTTAATACGCTTACGTATTAAAGGATATATATGTATATGTATTTTTTTACTATTGTTTTTCGCTTAGTAACGACGTCAGATTTGCTATTTTTTGCACAAGTACATTTCAGCTACTTGACTAAGTATGGTAACGCATAGCTACACATACTTAGACAGACGCATATGATATAAGTTGACACCCAAGTGGCCTACTTAGTTGGAAAAGGCACCGGCAGCAGCAGCAGAAGCGCTAGGCAAGCAGTCGCTTAGGCTTATGCTAAATTCTTCGATGGCATGGCCTGCTGTGCCTATGCCTAGTCAGGCCCGCAGCTAATATATGTTTGTGCGTGTGTATGGCATATGAACACGTGCTTTAGTGGGAGCAGCGCTTGGCAGCTTCAAATCCAACTAAAATGGCAGACAGCCGTGCTTGTTTCTGCCGCCGGCTGTGTTATTAAGCCGTTTGTTTGACTATTTGACTTGGCGTATTTTGCACCCCGCCCCCGCCCCCGCCTGCTCTCACACACACACGCACGCACGCATGCACACACACATGTTGAAAATAATAAAAACCTTGGCACATCATATCACATAAAAGAAAAAAAAGTAAAAAAAAAAATAATATAACTCTACTTGTCGCTATGCTCTGCTCTGCTCTTCCCCAGCTTTCGCTTCACTTCGTTGGCGTTTGCCTAATGATGCAAGCACTTCGTTCGCTCTACAAAATCCCGCCACGCGATTCCAAGCCATTGAATGTTTATTTATTCATATTTTCATTCTTCCACTTTAGCGTTGAGATTGAGCTTTGTATTCTATCTTTTTTTTTGTAAGTTTCTACTTTGTTTTTTTTTTATATATTTGCTGTTGTTGTTTGTTTTTGTTTTGGTTTTTTCCGCTGTGCCGTGACTGCTTTACGTTGAATGTTGAATATTTCTCAATTTATTCATGTCAAAGACGTGCTCTGCACATCAACTCAAGGGTACCCAACTATGAGCGCCTTTCAATCGCAAATTCCGCGCATGTTTCAATGTGTATGGCATTATCATAAAGATACAACTCATTTATGTGTAAGTTGTGTGTGTGTGTGTGTCTTTTTTTTATTGAATTTGCAGCAGTGCAGCATATTGCGCTTTATTTTTTTATCGATTAGCCGTACATGTGACATGCTTTCCTTAAACCGCTTAATAAGCTATGCAATTCCGTCTTTGTTCTATTACCATTTAAGTAGCCTTCAAAATATCGAATTGCATGCCATAATTTGTGTTTAATGTTACATGAGCTCAACGCATTGTTATTTCACAACTTACGCTTCAATGACTTTGACAAGTTTACATTAAGCAAGATGAGTCGCACATCCTGTCGCTCTGCTGTCTCAACAAATTCCTTTGCCAAAAAGTATAAAATTTTATTTTAACGACAACACTAAAATCAGCAAACGTTGACGAAACACACACAAAACTCAAATGAGTCGTGATCTTCGGCACAGCCATGCCAATGCCATGCTCAAATGTCATAACATATTACGCCCAAAATGTCGCTTTTTATCATAACCATTTTAAGTATTTTAGTTGCTGCGTTCTCGCATAAAAAAATCACTGCATTTATTTGCCATTTCAGTTTGCGCTTTTGTGACATCGATGCATCGTTGATATAAAATGCTAAAAAAAAACTTTAATGTTGCGTCTTTTGACTGGCCAAAACATATAATACGAATAACAAAAAGATCAAAAGTCAAATTTGCATTGATGCTTTGCACATGTTGTGCAAATTAAATTTAATGCGCGCTGTAATGCACAACGTGCTCAATGATATGTTTTGCATTTGTAATATGACATGAACATGTGCTTACAACCGCGTTGACATTTGCATTGCCATTTGCTTTTGTCAAACCTCATGTATTGTACGCATTATTATTATGATTATGTATTGACATTTGATTGTCAGTTTTGGGTTTTACTTTGTTGTGGCGCAATCGTATAGCAATTGCCATCAAGCCGAAGCAACACACTTCGCACACACAAATGCAAATTAGTCATTAATGCGGCATTTGATTGATGCGCTTTGTCAGTGTTTGATTTCGGGCAAAACATAATTGATTTGTTTGTGGCGCTTAAAGCCTTATAAGGTGTACGATTTATGTTTGTCTATGAAGTTGTTAGTGCATGTTTATTAAATTTGCATTTCGTTTGAGAATCTTAGCTCCTTAAGCATAGATTGGCATTGTGCATTAAATAAACACACACACACGTGTACAAACAGTTTACGAAATATTTGACAAATGCCATACAATTGCTAAGATAATAAAGTCAAATGTACGCCAATATATCACGGCATGTTCTATTCGACGAGTCCGTATAAAATAACTCATATGCTGCTGCTGTTGCTGTTGAGTAAGCTGACGTGTGTGTGCGAGAGAGAGAGAGAGAGTGAGAGTGAGTGGGTCTAAGTGAATTTATTATGTCAGGCATGAACCATTTATCTCAAAGTCTCGGCAACGCGCAACAAAGAGTGTCGCTAATGTAAATTCTATTATCGCACGTTTGCTTTGCTTTTGCTTTGACTTGAGTTGAGTTGACTTGCCGCCACATTGAAGAAGCCAAAAACAAAAAAAAATATAACAAAAAAATAAAATAAAATAAAAAAACCTATCAAAGGAGTGACAAAGAGTGAAATACACAGCGCAGAGTTATATATATGATGTTATTTTTTGTGTTTTTTATGCCCTATACTTTAATATAAATGGGTATATCAGTTTTTAGCGCAACGAAAATGTATGTAACAACTAAAAGAAGGCGTGGCAGACTCTTTCAACTATACATATGCTTGATCTATATTGTAAGAGAAATCGTTTTATCGCTGTACGTCAGACCGATCGTCTTTATAAACGTTTCAGTTGAAAATTCAAAATAGAAAAACTTTATATCTATGGAATCAATTGGTCTAGTCTAGTACCATCAAAATTGGTATATATGACATTAAATGTAAATAAAATATGTTTCGTTTGAAAAGTGGGCGGTGTAACGCCCTACAATTGAGAGAGTACAGCGTACGTCGAAGTCGTGCACATTCGATCGCAATGCTTTACTGGTTTTTATTTGTGCTTTGTCGCTTACGTGAAGATTTTATGCAAACAGATTTATTTTTACGCATCAGAAGAAAATAAAAGTCGACTTCATAAGGCGTGAAAATGGCTTTCTTCATATTTACTCGCTTTGACGTTCATTTGTGTGTGTGTGTGTGTGTCATGTTGTTGGCCGCCTGTGGCGCGCATTGTGTGTAGCATACTTTACGACTAGCGACAAAGGCTTACACACAGCAGGCAATGCCAACGCCGCCACCTATCAACGACTATGAATGTGCATCATTTAACGCTTTGCTTTTTGAAAAAAAAAAAATGAAATATTTTGTTGAAAATTACATGATTCAATGTAAGTCAGTCATTTTTTGTGTGCATTTTTTAATCAGGCAATGCTTTGCTTTGCTCATCAACTTGTCATGTTATATAAAATCTCGCTTTAAATAGTTTTCTTTTAAGCGTTGCGTGCTGTTTTTTTTTTGTTAATACTCAAAGCTTACTCACTGCACAAGCCTTTCAGCAACGACAGCCAAGCAAGCCAGACAGCCAGTGAGTTACTCACTCAGTCAGCAAGTCACTCAGCGCGCTAGGTTGGCCGTCATGTGTCTCGTGGCCGCTTATTTCTAGCAACGCTTATCAACAACAACAGCACGTGCCGACTTGGCAGCTTCCTTCGCTGCTGATTGTGCATTCACTCGTGCCTTTTTTTGCATTTTTTTTTATTTCAAAATACACTTTCATATTTTAGTACTTATTTAAAAATATGTTGTAACAAAAGTAACAACAACAAATTCAGCCTTGGCACACTTTTCAGCTTTTGATAAGCGTTTCTTTGTTGCTGATTTTTTATGTGCCTTCACTTACGCTTTTTTATTTATTATTATTATTTTTTGTTATGCTTTTTTTTTTCTTTTCCCCTTTTTCTTTGTTGCACGTTTCTTACATTTAACGTAAAGTAAAGCAAATAAATATAAAAAATGTTACTTAATGCAGAATTTATGTAATTTTCATTAATGAATTTTTCAATGCACAATTCATGCTTCTACCATGCGCTTATCTTGAAGTTTCTTGCGTGCTTTGACCTTTTTTCTTTGCTTTGTTTCGCCTGCCACTTTGAAAATGATTCATTATGGCAATTTGTATATGTGTGGCGTTTTTTTTTTTGTTGTTTTTGCGCTTTCATTGTATTTATTTAAGTATTCAAATCACATTAAATATGTGCAAAAGCGCTTAATCAAATTAATTGCCAGTGACATTTATACTCATTTTCATAAATTTTAAAGGAATTTATTATTAAAAGCGCGCATATAATGAGCGTCAAGAAATACATGAATGCATAAAAATATATAAAGTAGCAACGGCAGCAGAAGAAGTCATTTCAATGCAGAATAACTTAATTAATATGAAAGCGAGAAAAAAAAAACTGCTGACATATTCTTAAAATGCGCGCTTATTAATAATAATGAATGTGTAGCAAAGCGAAAAAAAAAACAAGCTTGTTTACTTTATATTGGATGAGTGAATTTTTAATATAATAAATGAAAATGAAAATAAGACCCAAAAAAAAAAGCAGCAAAAAAATAATGAAAGCCTAATTAAGCCACTAAAAAGAAGAGCAAGCAAAACATACGCATGACTTTTAAGCCGCTGGCTATCCAAAGGAGCCAACAACAGCAGCCAACTGCTAATGGTGAAGTATAACAAAAACTAAAGGAAGGACCGTTTGAGGGTAGCAAATTTGAACATATTTTTAACGTAGTTTTTTCGAACGAACAAAAAGTGAAGCCAAAGAAAAGCAAATAGTTAGAAAACTGTATGCAAGATGGGCAATGAGGGCTGAGCATGAGCGGATTTTAAAGCTTTTTGGCCATTTTTCATATTGAGTTTTGAAGCATGTTAAGCTCCAAAAAAAAGTTCCATTATTGCGCAATTTCTATTTTGATTTATATTTTGTTTACTTACTTCGAACCAAGAAAAGTGAAATAAAACTGCTTGTGGGCACAGAAGGTCGCGGGCGTGCGTGAGTGTTGCTGGCTGGCAAAAGCGCACAAAGCAACTTACAGTTATGAACAATGTTGTTGTATTTACATTGAGCCAGCGGTTGAGTTCAGCGAAAGTCCGCCGGAAATGCACTTAGCATTGCAGACAAGCCAAAGCAGCAAAACCTTTTCTTTTCTCAAATTATTTCTCTCGATTCGAAACTTTAAACTTGTATTGATTTCCTTTGGGTTGTTTTTGCACAGTTATTCAAAATAGTTGTCGCTTTGTGGTTTGCTTAGCAAAATTCAGCATTGCTATTGCTTTTTATTATATTATCATCCTTACAAGCGGCTTAGTCTATAAGCTTTTCGACCACAAAGTGAATATTTTATTGAATACAATTTGTATGCCAAACATAACTTTGTAATATGACACAATTTTCGACAATTAAGCGAATTTATCTTGAATTTAAGTAACGTGATGATGCTGAACACAACACAAATACGTAAACGAGTGCTCAAAGTGTAAACAAGACTTGGACATTATTTGCAAAGTACAAGAATATGCGCCGCCGACCCTCAGCTCAGCTCAGCTCAGCCACGCCCTGACCAAGCAAAAGGAATGCTAATAAATTTGTATGAGGTTAGATGCGCTGACAGCGAACATGGCTTTGCCGCAGCCTCGCTTTTTGCCACGCCCATACGCCACCGTAGTTGGTTTTGTGTGTGTGTGTTTTTTTTTTCCACTTTCTTTGTTTTTATTACATTTCGCAATACACTTTTTCGTTGTCGTCGTCGTCGTCGTCGTCGTCGTTTCTCGTATCAGTTTGCAGTTTGCTGCGGTTTGCTGTTGCTGCGGCTTTGTGCCACAAATTGCTATTGATGGTTTTCTATTTCTCTGCCATTTTGCATCGGTTTCACGTTGTTCGCTCATTTGACTTTTGCTCGTCTCCTTGGCCAATACACTTGACTCCTTTGGCTGACGTTTTATTTGTTTAACAAATTTACAGCGCGCCAATTTGTTGATATTTTTGTCAAATGTTGATTACGTTGACACTTCGACAATATTCGATTTGTACAACTTAATTATCATGTTGGTCAGCGTGTATTGGTCGTGCACTCTCATCGCTTCGCTTCGCTTCTATTTGCGAGCATTCTGTGCACTCATTTCAAGTGCGCAATCATTTCCAGCAATAAATGTCGTTCATTTATGAATTTTGCAAAGTTTCAATAGTAACGAGAACAGTAACCATAAATGCCACATTCATATAACAATTTCTTTTTTCATTTGATAAGCCTCAAAACTTTTGTATACCCTACAGAAATTTTCAATTTGTGCTTAGTTTTCTTTTATAATTATTTTCGTTTCAATGACTTTAAAACCGTTCTTTCTAAGTCAAGTATTTTTTCCATGCACAAAACGCAAAGCGTCGTCACTGTTATGTAGGGAGCAGATGGGATCATGCACTTACAGCAATAAATATCTAATCAAGTGAGCACTTCACCACACTAAACCAAAAAATGAAGCTACAAATGCATACGAATACATGACCTGAAACAATACAATTACGACAAATGTATGTATGTATGTGTGTTGATATAACATGTGATATACACATGTGTATGTGCGCTTTTTGTGTGTCTCAGTTAAATTATTGCACAGCGGGGGAGAACTGAAGAGTTCACTAGCCTCCTTACATCTTCTAAGCTAGAAAAGGTGGAAGGCATCAGATTATGATTTATATGCGAATTTTATCAGGCACTATATGGAGTTTTTCATAAGTTTCAAATAATAACTTCAAATGCTTATATCTCCTAAAGTAGAAGAGTTGGGAAGCTGCAAATTAAAATAGTGATCGTAAGCTACTTTTTCGCCAATTGGATCAATGCTCTATTTATTATAGTTTTAGGTTATTAAGTTCTGAAAATTCAAAAAACTTGAAATGAATATGCCGCCCCAACTAAAAGAGGTAGTGTAACCAAAGTTGACAAAAATCAAATTTTAAATTCTAACTTGGCATGCATTGTGCCGAAAAATTGCACAATGCATTTCAGTAACATTTATGAATAATTGATTTTTATGACTATTGTACGCTTAGAAGAATAGCAATCATGCACAATGCTTTTTAGTTACATGCATGCCAGACAGACAGACAGATGGCACATACAACTGAAAGCTTTTGCAAATTGTCAAATACAATAAAAATAAGAGAAAAAAAAACTATTCGAATTTTTGCAATTTCCGGTTTTATGTATTTTTCAAGCGCCTTTTGTTTCTTATTTTTAAATTGGAGAAATATTAGTAACCTGAAGTGCAAAACACATTTCATTGTGGTGATAATCAAGCAGATTATTTTTAGATCATATGTTACAAAGATATTGTCTAAGGAGCATGTATAATAAGTTCTTCACTTCGATTACTGTTTTCTGAATAACATGATTCAATTGCATGGAACTTCATATTAAAAATATATTACACAACTTGTTTCTTAAGCAGTTTCCTTGGCTGTCTTCTCGGCTGAGCCGCCGTTCTGCTGCTTGTTACTGGCGACCTTCTGCTTTGCATTTTTAGCAGCGCAAGTGCCTTTTTTCGCTGTATTATTCATTTGCTCTAGATCCTTACGCGCCGTTATCAAATTATTCTGCAATTTGGCCATGCGACTCTTGGCCGCATCGACAATTTCAATTTTCTCTGCCATCCATTCTTTGGCCGCTGTGGCAGCGTCCTGTGATAGCTGCAGATTTGACATCGCCTTTGCTAAAACCATTTCGAGATCCCTCACATGTTTGTCGGCATTGATCGCCAATTGATACGCAAGTTGCATCATTTGCTCGGTCAATTGCATTGAATTCAACTCAACCTGCACAACGATCTCTGCCTCCTTGGCATCCCTAACCAGTTGTGCGACAATTTCCTGCTTACCCGCCAATGCCGCCTCAGCTGCTTGTGCTGCCTTCATAGCTCTTTCGGCCAGCTCGAGTTTTATTTCATGTGCCGCCTTCAACGCCTCCACTTGCTGTGCCTGCTCAGCGGCTTTTGCACTCTCGGCCGCTTCGATTGCTATATCCAAAGCTTTGCCGCGATTTGTCGGCTTTCTGGCTTCAGTTATGGCACCACCGTCCTTTGCTGGACACTCAGCGTTTTCTGAATTCTGTCCCGCCTTTTCATGCTTCACTTGCTCATTCTTGAGCCGCCGTGTGGCATGTGTGCTTGGCGTTACTAGAACCGTTAATAGTATAAGATAAAATATCAGTCTTTGATATTGCTTCATTTCCCTATTTGTGTAATGAATTTAAAGATTTCCTATTAATTTTCGATTTGACAGTTTTAATTTCATTAAATTTCTTGCCTTAAAATGTACTTTTGAGTACAACTTTCAAACAAGTACAACACGGCAAATGAAAATCGTGCAAAATGTTTGCCATTTTGTGCATGCTTTGAAAAAAGAAAAACGAAATAAAAACAGCAAAAGAGGCTCAAGTGCCAACTGAAATGCACTTGAGCATCTTCTGCAGTTTAATAGCTTTTATGCAATGAATTGCTAATTAGAATTAAGCGTACTTCAAATCCTACGCTATCTGTCTAACTGTTCTTCGCTCCCGCTCGCGCCAAGTTACACTGTTACAAATAACGATTCAAATATTTCGTTGCTGCCTTTGGCAAAAAAGTATTTACATAATTAATGAGTTCAAGTATCAGAAATAAGTCTTTTGCAAAGCGTTGGCCATTAATTTACTATTCTAATTTTCAGTTAGCTGACAATAAATTCTCATTACTTGTACGCCAAGTGTGCTAAACGGCGGAAATTTGCATTAACGTTTTTGTTGCCGACTCTTTTTGAAATAAAATTAATTTTTGCATTTATTTTCTAACAAAAAACCTTCACTGCTCATGGCTCAAACATAGTTTCAATTTAATTAGTTGGCATTATAATTAAATGATAAAGAGTTGCAAAATTTTGATTTATCAACAATACAAAACCAATGTGCCATTACCGCCAATGGAACATAAGAAACGAATAATTATGACACATCATTTGGCATAGAAACATTAATTTGCATATTTATGGCGTGTTAATTCAATATCGCATATGATGTGCGTTTGTGTGTGTCTGTATGGAGTAATTAGCGCGCGCAAATACACACGCTTATTTATAAGTAAAAAAAAAAGCAGATTTAATCATGTTGTTGTTTGAAAAACAAATCAAATGATAATCAGCGAAATTGAAAATCTCTCAATTAGTATAAAATTTAAACATTATTATTATTTATTCTATGTGTTGCACAATTTGGAGTTCAAGTTGGGTTAGGCCATGCCTCAACTGCACGTTCTTTAGTTCTTTTAGCTTATCTTAGGCATGTTTCATCTAAAGCGCACAAATATGTTCTGTCGCAATCTTCACAAATGGCATTGTTGTGCTAAATTACACCCATGACAGTCATTTCTGTGACTCAACTTGCATATTTCGCATATTTATGCACACATGCTAATCAGCTTATCAGAATAATAGACAAGCCGACGGCAACGTGCAAAAAAATTGTGCAGAAGCGCGCTGAGAGCAAGCAAAAGAAATAACAAAGTAGACTGAAATTAAATAAACAAACACACACACGCACACATGTATATGCTATATGAGAGGCAATTTTTTTTAATGCTTGCCTACATGTTCTTTCTCTTTTCGCCTGCCAACAAAGCAGCTAGCATTAAAATCAAAAAAAAATCAGAACAAATGTTTTCATTACATGTGCGTATTGTGTGCTGCTTCTTCTACTTCTTCTTCTACTCTAAGTCTGGTGTGCAAAATTCGCTGTGGGATATTTCACAAAGATTGTCATGGTGATGAATAATTTGATTGAAATCGACGTGAGTTTGATAGCATATTCTGTTGTTTGTTGTTTTTGTTGTTTTAGTTGTGCGACACAAAGTGTGCACAGTGGTTGCGAAATTGAGTGGCATGGCTGTGCAAAGCTTATTTGCTGCTTAACGTTTGTTGAGCGCTACTAATTGATTTTCAAGTCATTGCATTTCTAATAACATGCTTGTATGAAAATTAAATTTAATAATATTCGTACATCGTTGCAGGTGCAAATTATGGCATAATTGATTGCAAATTGTTTCTTAATTTACCAAATCAATCACGTCAAACTTTGACTGTTGCACATTTACGACATGTATGAGCGAAATCAAAACGAATTTTTGTCAAAGCAAAATTTTCTTTCATTAACTTGATGGCAAAAACAAAAACCAACGTTTGTCGTAATGCATTTTTTTTGCAAATTGAAAACTTTAATTGAAACAAATAACTGACATTTAATTGGCCATTTGACGGCATTGATGTGAAGAAAAAGTGTGCCATAAAAACGTATTAAATAATAAAAACTCACGTTGAACTTAAAAAAAGTCGAGCGTGCATAAAAACGTTGTAAATGAAAGTAGAAAAAAAAAAAAAAAACAATGCAATACAATTTTGCAAAATAAAAGATAACACAAATGCGTTGCCTCAAATTCCTATACATTACGCACACACACACACACAGACAGAAGTACGGACGCTGACACTCTGTTTCTGCTGGCGTTGCAGCAATGAAATATCAAAATGGCAGGCATCATGATATGCAATACTAGTGACAGTTGCACACTTTGTTAGTTGCAACACACACACAGACACACACGACGACAGTACTTTCCATCGAGTTCGCCATTTTATTGTAGGCTCTGCTGTCAGCCATTTGTTCGACACTTAACTATCGTTGAAAAAAGGAAGCCAAGTGCTAAAATGAGAAAAAACACACACACACACACACACACACAAAACACTAAAAATCCATTGTATTTTCATAGCACGATATCCATGAAGTTACAAAAACAAACATGCAAACGGACAGACAGACAGACCGACAGACCAGCAGAAATAACGACAAATACTTTTATGTTAGTAGAAGAAAAAAAATATATTTGTATGTACGGCAAAAAATTGTCATTTCTGCAATATTCCAACGTCAGCCATCGTCAAGCAAGCACAACTAAACAACGCCAGAGAGTACGATAGTGCAGGGCATCAATGAGCAGCATGGCGTAATAAAGCAACAATACAAGAGACCAACAGCAGGAAATAAAAAGTAGATGAAGCTGAAAAAATGCGAAAATATTTGCTCAAATGCAAAGAATAAACAAAACAAAAATAAAACAACAAGAACACAAAACACACACACTTAAAAGAATAAAAAAAGAGAGAAAAAAAAAGAAATAACATTAAAATGGAAAAAGAAGTGAAGAGAGAAGACAATTCTGGTTTCACGTTTGCATAAAGAAAACCATTATTTTCTGCTAAATTGCGCCTAACGGCGGCACGTTGTCCATCACTCACCCGCACAACCGCACAACCACTCACTCACTCAACCAACCATCCACTGACTCACACACACGCTCATTCACTTGCCTACTAAGTCATTCATTCATGCAGTTATTCATTCACGGCTGGCTTACTCAAACAGTTGTTCACTTCGTTGCTTTGCTGGTTGGTCACTTTGTCACACTCTTCACACACACACATTCGCGCTCTCACTCACACGCTCACTAGCTTTCGTGCTAATAGTTATGCAGTTGATTTGCTTGGTCAACGCTTCATTTGCGTTCAACTATTGATGCATCGTCATTGTCAACATAATCATCTGCCTCGTTGTCGTTGCCATTGCCAGTGCCATTATTGTCAACGGCAACAGCAACAATGCATGCAACAATGCATGCAACAATGTCTGCCGCACAAAAAGGCCGTAGTATTTTAGTTAAAGTTTCATTGGCGACATCTTCGATAAAACAAAATGCGCTAAAAACTTCGACCGTTGATAGAATGATTAGCACAAATTGCAGTCATTAGCGTAGCACAAAATGGCGCTAAAACAATGGCAACGAGACAAATAAATGACGCAACAATATCCTTTTGTAATTAAAATGAAAACAATGCTTTGTCAACGCCAATGCACACGAACAATTGCCAAACTAATCAATAAGCAGAAAAACCGTCGAAGAAGTAAAAGCAATGAAATGCACAACTAAAGAAAACAATCAAACTGATTGCCGACATTTATACTGAAAAAACCAAACTAAAGGCATAAACGTTTGAGACATGCCACAAAGCGTAAAGAAACTTCAAAAGGCACAAACCAATAGTCAAGAAAAAGTGACCGAGAAGTGCACAACTTTGAGTCAGCAAATATAAATTGAGCACATATTTGTTGCTGTTCTTGTTATAATCACAGTGCAATGCAAGCTGTCAAGCGCGTATGCCACTAATGAAACCACATATATACGCAGAAATATACAAACACACACACGCACCCAAATACATATAGAAGACTGTTAGTGTAGCATGTAAGGGCACACAATGAACTCAACTGAGTTTAGTTACTAGTTAAACTTAAAACACAACAGTTTTGCCGGTTTTGGTTTTACGGTTTTACGGTTGAACTTTGAACTCAACGAGCTTGTACAATACATGTGCGTACATAAACCGCAGAACGCATTTTATTGGAAATTTACGCGGCGACGCGTTTATTTTGCCAACAACAAAGCACGACGTATACGTAATACAAAATATGCTGCAGCGCACACACACATACGCACTGTTGTAAGTCAACGAATCACGCAACGCAACGCATTTGAAACACGCTTCAGTTTATGTGCCAAATCGTTTAATTTTAATTAAAATCGCACTGTTATTTAAGTTGATAGCGCGTTAGCATGTATGTATGTATGCATGTATCTGTATTTGTATCTGTATCTGCATAGCATAGCGCTGGCGTCATTATATGCGATAAACGGCATCTTTGAAACTCGTATTCGAATTTTGTAGTTTTCTTGCGCAAACAACATGTAAAAGTGTTGGGGCGTTTCTAGCGCGAAAATGCGCATTGCTTTTATTTATTAAACATTTTGTGTCGTGACATTTATGTAGATTAGAATAGAATTTCAAGCTGTTGTTGCGTCAGACGACAAAGACGTGTTAGAGTTCGTTCGCTTTGGTATTGGTAACTGTAACGTTGTTGTTTTTATTGTTGTGGGTTTTACAATTTGTAACAATCGGTATAATTAAGTGGGTGTAATATACATGCATTTCATTTGTTCATTTTCATTTGTATTTCGTAAGATTTTCGCTATTTTTTTTTTTTTTTCGACACATTTATTTGCAATTTCATTTCGTTTAATTACTTAAGTAATAATTCAAGCATTGCTGCTCTTTTATTGGCGTGTTGTGTGTTAAAATTCGTTGACTGTTGTTAAATAACAATAAGAATTTCGCAATTTCTTGTTTGTCTGTGGTAAGCTTATGTGCGGCGCTTTGACAAACATCTATGTCAACATTCCTAACATTTGCTTTGCGTACTAAATTCATTAGTGTTGCCGTTGCTGCTGCCGTCGCCACCGAGTGAAGCAAGCGGTTGCACAATATGACAATGCATATTCAAATTGATTGACAACCGAAATGCAAAACTGACGGAGAGTAGAAAACCCGCCGTAAGATGCATTTTAATCTTTTGTTTTTCGTACAATGCACACGAGACAAATTATGAAATTTCAGCGTATTTGATGCGTGAGGCATCAGAACGCATGCCATGGTATATCAACACACACACGCAAACATACTATTCTTGTATACATTTTACGCTTCTTCTTATATATTACCAGGTTCCAGTTCAAAGCGTTCTGTGTGAATTCAAACAACTGATTTTTTTTTATAATCTTTCAACTCGTTTACTTACATTCTATGATATTCTTAGTCTTACTATATATAAACGGTGCCCTTATGTATTATATAGGAGCTCCTACTAGAGCCACAGTTCTAGGAAGTCACGCAAAATCGTTTCAGTGTCTTACTTCAACTGACTTGTGGCTTTTCACGAGTTCTGTTCCTCAACTTTTCTCAGAGCGTGGTGAGCCAGAGAGTAGAGACAGTAAACTGCAAAATTATGTCCTCCTGCACGCGCATATTCGATCGATGATTACTATAGATTAATTATTTTATTTATATATTTATTTACTTATTTGTTTACTTATTAATAACAATGTACTGTCATAAATTTATAATTATAATATAGTATAATATAGCGAACTTAATAAATATAATTTAATTTCATACTATTTAATAGTTATTTAATTTTAAAAAATAAATAAAGTATAAAAAATAAGTAATATCAAAAAGTAAAATTTTTTGATAGCAAAAATGTTGAAATAATACTCATACTCAGAAGCCTCTGACCCGGTGGGAGAAATTTATTTGCACTATGCCAGCTATTATGGATCATTTATATGCAAATATTAATAGGAAAATATATTTTAAACCTGCTTTTGATCAAATATATTTTAAGCTATCGCAAATACATGCACTTCTAAGTTTATTGCCAAAAGCAATTGCATCAGAAAATTAAGTAAATTAACGCATGTCAAAAGTTACAAATTGTGTAATTTATAAATCAATTAAAACAAACAAAATTATTAAATTGAAACGCTTTTAAGTTAATTAAATGTTGTAAACATTAAAGCGCAACACACAACAATTTAATGCCATGACTTGTTGCAGCAATAAGCACTTGTTTATATATTACGCCATTTAAGTATAACAATTATTGTGTCAATTCGGCGCTTATACGCAACAAATCACACAAATAACACGCATACGCACTGTTAGGCACACATTTGTATAAGCGGCGGCAAAATAAACGGAAAAATAAATGGAAAAACAAATGTTGATCGCAACATAAATCACTGATGCCATTAATAAATTATGCCTCATCAAGCGTCGCATTAACAGCAAACAAACAAAAGAAAAAAAGCACAAAGCAAAAGAAAAGCGCTGAAAAAAGCATACTTTGCCACAATTCGACATTAGCAAGACTTTCAGAACTTTTCGCCTCTGTTGAGCACCTTTGCATAATAACTTCGCTTAAGTGAAGCGACAAGTCGCACAAAAAGGCAAAGCAGAAGAGCTTAAAACTTTACGCCGCTTATGGCAAACTTGCAGCGCATCTCGTCGAGTGCTGACAAGCGCTGCAATACGCGCGAGAAGCGTCAATTTGCCAGCAGAACGTCGTCAGACTTGCAGCTTCAACTGACACCTTTTGCACCTTCGAACGACACTTGCCTAAATTGTCTTTGCATAAATTTATCATTTGGTTTTTTTAGGTTTGAGAAACGCTTTTAAATCTTTAAGGCAAATTGTGTGCTTTTAACATTTTACACTTGAGCGGCATGTCACCTCTGTGTGTCTGTGTGTGTGTGTGTTTGTTGTACAATTAGCGGCTGTCATGTTCATAAGAAGATTTATGTCAGTACATTTAAAGTAGAAGTTTGACATGCAAAAGTAAGCAATGCCAATTAAAATAACATTAATTTAAAAAATAAAATTACTTAAAACTTATTGAAAATGCAATAAAGTAACAAAAAAGCACAACAATAATGCATGTTTTACAATTAATCGTAAGGCTCAAATCAAGTTCTGACAATTAAAATCAGCACAAAGTAAAAATTGCGGTTTCGTGCTCATTACTTTATTGCTGTTGAATAAATAATCGGCTTTAAGCATGCATTTTTAATAAGTTTTAATTAAATAAATGGCAAACGGAAACCATACAAAAGCATTTATCATCATCATCAGTATCATCATCGTCAACATGATTTCGGAAACGTTGCGCATTCGGCACTCATGTGCAAATAAGCACACTTCATTCAAATGACATAAGTGGCAAAGTTAATAACTGCCATGCGATACTCTCATGTGACAAGCCGTAATGTCAATTCTAGGTAATTGATAAACGCTTCTTCTTGTTTGTTGTTTGCCTGCATGTCTGGCAACTCTTTGTGGCATACAAAACAATTTCTTTTTCTTTTACAGGAACAACATGAACAACGTTCAACGTGAACGTGGACGTGTCATGTAAGTTGTAAATTTAATTAAGTCACTCCCATTGTAATGTCATTCATTCATTGCTGCCACCACATCAGGCAAATGCGTTGTGGCAGCTATCAAAATGCGGCACGCGGCACGCGCCACCCAACGTATACGTAATACATATACACACAAGTAATACTTACTTACAATAAATATCGTTGACAATTGAAAATTTATATATATACAAATGACGCACTTAGCTTAACTCCCTTGTCATGTCGTCAGATTTGCTGGAAAAGAAGTGCCGCTGTTGCTTTGGCAGTTGAAATGCTTCAGCGTATTGTTCTTACTTTCGGTCTCTGAGCGCAGGTGTTGTTGTTTAGATTAGCTCTTTTGCCAAGTGACAAAGATCGAAAAAAAAAACACAAAACATAAACAAGCGCAAGAGGTGGTTTAAGTATGTCATATAATTTAGACGTTGCCGCATTTGTTTGACAGATTTATGTCAAAGGTTGCTTAGAGGTGCCACATCACAGCTGATGGCAATGTCAGTCAGTCAGTCAGTCACATTGTCGGAGTTTAAGCATTAATAATTCAATTTCAGCAGTTAAGCACTAAAATCTTGAGTAACGTTTCTTGACATACGTTGGCATTTTAAATATTGAAGCATTTTGAGCAACATTAGAGTTCATTCGTGGTGAAAATATATGGCCAAAAAGTATGGCGTTTATAAGGAAATGATGGTTCATAATAGGAAAAAGGTAATATTATTTGGTATGCAATTACGAGACATTTACATTTTTATAAAAGAGTTCTTTACGTGAAATTGTTTGAAGGTGGACATTATATAGTAAGTCATTTTCTTAGAATTTACTTACTCTGTGTCCATTGAATGAGACAAAAATTCCAAAAAATATAAAGAAACACATAACTACTCTAGTCTATACTCGAAACTCCCCGTCTCCAGATTTTTCTGATCGTAAAAAAAATGTGTGAGAACAGAGAATGAAACGAGCTGAATCATGAACAATGAAACATGAATTTATAGATCCATTTTACTCTCAATATAAAAGTACTATTTTATATCATTGTGTCCTTAAATTAAAAAAAATCCAGTTGACTATTCCAATACATGATAGCATGCATTACGCAACGTTACACAACACATTGGGAAGAAAATGACATTATGCACTATACTTCTACAAAACCTTTTAAGCCCATTAGCCTTTTTTTAAAATAGATTATAAAGAAGTGAAAATGGCACAAGGACCTAAATGGATTACTAATTCTATTAAGTGACACTGTGACGCTAATTTGAGACAATCATCGGACAATCAATCAACGAAATGCACACATTTCAACTGCCAACAAACAATAGCATAGACAGCGGCATGCGAAGTGCAGCAACAACAACAATAACAGCAACAAACGCTATTGCAATGATGAGAAGAAAGAACATACAAAGTCACTTGCCATAAATCTTTGTCAAATTTGAGTATGTGTGTGTGTGTGTGTGTGAGTATACATGAGACCATAAAAAATGAAGACATGCAATACAGACTAAAATGATAAAGTGTATCTGTTTGAAGAGCAAGTGAAGTATGAACCAAGTGAATGTTAAAGGCATGGCTCCTCACAACAGTGCCGCTAATAATAACAATAACGTTGATGATGATGATGATGATGATGATGATGACGATGATAATGCGCTGTCATTGCTAAAAGCATAATTACGTGTCACTGAGTTGATTTGATCCAAAAGATGTGATTGATTTTTATGTCTTTTTAATTAAGCGTGAAAAATGTGCAAGCCAAGACGCATGTTAGCCAAAGCGCGTTGATGACATCAAAGTCTCTTGAGTAGATAAACTTCAATACACAACAACAACAGCAATTTTAAGAGTGAAAATAGAAATAAATTGAAATTATCCAAAAGCCGAAATCCATCAAAGCGAACAATGAAATCAGTTACCGGAAATGGTTTCTATTTGTGGCAGGTTGAGCCGAAGGGCGCAAAGGGATGACGGTTTCTGGCAATGGGTTTGAGTTTCAGCAAATAGTAGAAAAAATAACGTTAAGAAGCCTGTTTGCGAAAGCCTAAAAAAGACAGCCAAAAAAAAAGAAAACAAAGTACTTGTAAAAGAGTCTTTTCGCCGCAAAGAAAGCAATGAAGTAAAAACACTTTTAGAAATTGCCTAAGCTAATAACATTATTAGACTGCGTGTAGCTTGAGAGAGAGTGAGCGAAAAAAAAACTCTATAATACAACAAACAGCGAAGGTCTACTGAACCGAAAGCCAATACAGCCAGAACAAAACAAAAGTGAAAACACATACGTCGCCGCCGCCGTCCTCTTAAACTTTAGCACGGATCGTCGTTGTAGCGGGGCGTTGTGGCAGCCTGTAGGCATTAGAAACCAATTTACTTTCGGCATAATAGGCCACGATTCAAGCCAAAACGCACAAACAACAAAGGCGCGCTTACGAAAAATATAAAAAAAAGACGCGTTGCGCCAACTATGAAGGAAATCGAACAAATGAATAAGTGAAAAAAAAAATAATAATAAAAGTAAAAGCAGCGCGGCGTAGGTGGGTTAGAGGAACGCTGGCGGATACGAAATCAATTGCCTAACGCATTTAGAGCACACAAAAGCAAAACTTTTGCGGATTGAAAAATGAGAGAGAAAATTGTAATGAAAAGTTTTTGGAGCTAACAACCTTGCACCGTTCCCGCCTGCCCCATGACACAACCAATGCGTCGGCGGAGCTCAGGCGGTATATTGTTTAAAAGTTCTCTAATTTCTTTAACAGTTTTTTAATTGAAAAACATTTTTGCGTTTGTGTGCGTTGAGGCATTTAAAAGTAGCCCGAAATGCATTGACTTTGATTAGCTGATGTAATGCCGCTGCCGTGTGGTTACTTTTATTCACATTACAGCAACAACAACAGGAACAACAGCGACGACAACAGGAAATTGCTTTAAACACCATAAAGTGTTGTAAAATTGAGTTCTGATAAAAATCCCAATTATTCAGATCATATAAAACTAGGGTTAATCCGGAATTCGGATAATCAATTTCAAATAAAACAAAAAATTTTATTATAATACATAATGGGATTTACATACGTCACTTAGACAATATATGATCCATAACGATAAACTTCTTGTAACATGTATCGGTGTTTAGAACCTGGATGAATTAGTTCGGATAATCAAATGTTCGGATAATCCTATGTTCGGATAAGCTTATGTGCGGATTATCAGTACTCTACAGTAATTTAATTCATATATCCAGCTTCAAGTAGAGCAGTTTGCTAAAAAGCTCAAAAATTTCGGCTCTTTAAAATATTTCCTTACTCAACTTCACTTCACTTCACTTCACTCAACTCATCAACTCTCATGTCTCTTAGTGCACGTGTATCATGTTTTAATTCGATTATCATGCCTGAACATGAGTCTTCGGTTGTGCTTTTGACACATTGTGGGCGTCCTAAAAGCGAATCTACGTTAAAGTTAATGAATCTAATGAGTGACGCATTGGCATAACATATGCGCACCCGAGGGGACACACACGCTTGAATGGGGTTGCCTTAGTTTCGTAAGTTTGCATAAATGTATGTCAAAAGTAGATGTAATTTGAATAAATACGCTGGAAAGGTTGCCAAGTAGTCAAACAGTATTCAAAATCGCTTTAAATGATGTATGATTTTCGTTTGTTGATATACAAGTAGAAAGTGAAAAATTACGCTTTAATTCATCAAATGTAAACGAATCACATGGCAACCGACAATAAAATCGCCTGTCAATAATACTGAAAAGGGTTAACAAATTATATTGACTGAGCACAGAAGCACAGACACGCACATAAACAAAAAAGTATATATAATATACACTAACGCAAACATATAATAAAAATCGTATTAAAGAATTGCATGCGTAAAATGTTCGAAAAAAAAAAAATACTGTAAAAATAAAAATAAGCGACGAACACATGTAATTTATTTATTTATATTATTTCAGATCAGCGCCTTTATTTTTATTTTCAAAAGCAGTCGCAGTCACAAACACACACGCACACACACAAAAGCTCAGCGCTTGACATAAAGAGCAAGCGAGCGCGATAGAAAATAACATGACAAAGTGCTGCAGGAAACAGCGGAAGGATATGCAGGATATGCGCCATGTGCGGTTTATGAGTGTCAGTGGTTATGCGTTTAAGTACACACACACACACACACACACATTATATATTTATATGTTAGTGTATGCGTGCATTTTATATGATACCCTTTTTTTAAATTGAAAATTTGTTTTTTTTTTTTGTTGTTTTTTGAAATTTAACAAAAATGTCGAAAAATTATATGTCAGCCAAATTTAATCAGCAAACACACACATAGACAAGTGCTTAATGTGAGTGAAAGCGTGAGAGAGTTGAACAAAAAATGCATTACATTTCAACTTAAAATCAATATTTGCATTGTAAATGTGATTTTTGTTAATTAACTTGTTCACCCACACGACCACACCACAGCACACAAACACACAAGTGCACTACTATGTACATTTGCAGCAATGTGCACATGTGTGTGTATATAAAAGTCGCTTGATATATTTGCGTTTGTCTGGTCTTGTGTTAATTTACTTTTTCTATACGGTCAAGTCAAAGTTTGCAAGCCATTCGCAAATGTTTGTCCGAAGCGTTTTACAGTTCCTAATTAGCTTAAAGTTGACTTGTGCGGATTTGCTATTCCGACTACGTATGAAACATGAGGTCAAGCGAACAAACAAGTGCAACTTTTGCTTTTACCAATCAACATGGCACTGTTTGCAACGCTTGATTGACATAAAACAGTCTTTTTTGCATAATCACAATAAAAAGAAATGACAAAATTATTATGTTAAACGTTAAAAATATGACCGAAGCGCAAACATCATTTGCTTAACAAAAGCTTCTGGTATTTGCTTGGCGCAATAAAAGCAACAAGAACAAACAGCTATTTTGTTAGCAAAATAAGCAAACATAAATCAAAGCAAATAAGTTAAATGTCAAATGTACCATAATCAAAAATATGGCAAAAATAATTTAAACATTTGGCAAAACAGTTTGCCAGACAACGATAACGTTTGCACAGCCAGGACGAAGCACTCAACGAGGCACTACAAAAGCACACACGCGACACGTAGCAATTTATATTGACACATTTTGATTGTATTCATGAATAAATATATTTGTTTTTTTCATTTCCTCTTCTTTTTTTTTTTTTTCGTTGTAAAAGTAAAAGAAAATAAGTGAAGTGGGCACAAAATATTATTTCGCACAAGAGACGTGAGCGAATATGGCAAATAAACTGAACTGAATTCAACTCAATTCGAGTCGAATCGAAGCGACTTCAAGTCAGTCATTGACGTGGCCGTATGCAGAAAACTTGCTGCTGCGGCTTTGAGGACAGCAACAATAATAAGCATGCAAAGGACGTTGGAATAATGATGGCGATGGCAACGACAACAACGACAACGACAATGAACCAGGACCTCAACACAGGGAACGCACGTTCGCTGTTTCGCATTCATATATTTATATTTATTTATTTATTTACTTTTTTTTGTTTATTGATTTTTTTTTTTTCTTTTTTTGTTGTTGTTTATTTTGTCTATGCGACGTTGCCATTGCATGTAATCGATGCTGGCACGTCTTTACCCGCGCAAACATCAGCACTATGAGAATAATAATAACACCACCTATAGCACCCACAACAGCAACAGCAACAACAAGCAGCGAAGCAGCTTACAAGTGCGCGCTTACAATTCTCACGCTCGATTAACATTCAAGCATAACACGAATAATTGGAACACAGCATAAATTTCTGACAACAAATAAAAGTACGTACGACTGAAAGCAAAAGAAAGAGAAAGCAATAAGAGAGCATGCTAGAAAGAAAGAGAGAGAGATAGGTGGCATTACAATGGGCGAATGAACTTGGCGCGGAACTCATACAAATGCGCCTAAAAACACACTACAAAAAAAGAAGAAAGCGAAAAAAAGTAAGCAAAATGTGAAAAGCAATGGTGAACCACATACCAACACACGCACACACACACACGTATATACAAACACACACAAATATCACGCTTTCGATAACAAATCAGACAAATCAGCAATTTCCGACGGATGTGGGCGGATTTGTTATTAATATAAACACAAACCAAACAATAACACAACAAAAAAAAAAAAAAAAGCCAAAAACAACAACAACAAATGAAAAGGAAACAAAACAAAACAAAGCAAAAATATGTGTGTGTGCGTGTTCATTTCTATGTTTATTTTGTGTTTGTAATTTGTGTTGGTGTCCTTGTTTTCATTTCGATTATACTCAGTGAAGCCAAAAAGGAGCGTAAAAATATATATTTACGATGTCCCGTCATTCGTTGCTTAATGAATAACTTTGATATTTCATGCAGCAAACGAAACTGACTAATTACTTATTGCGGTTGAGCGCAATTCCAAACATGCATGAGCACATCTCTTAGCCAACTCGTCAACTAATCATCATCAACGCACAATCGTTTACAACATTTGCGGTCCAAAGAAATCATCGTCGTTCTCGTACTTGTCGTTCTCGTTGTCGTTATCGCCTTGGTTGGCTGCTGTGCGCCACCATTTGTGGTCACATTTACGCTCGTTTGACTCGATCTAATTAACAAGTTAATGTGCGCATTTAAAGGCGTTTGCAATGCCCAAAAAAAAAAGAAGTCACAAAAACAAGAAACTAAAGAACTTTAACTTTGAAGCACATGACTACGCCGTACTTGTTGACATGATTTAAACAAACATTATCTTTGACCATTAATTATTAAATATTAAATTAAATAACATTTCATTAAAAGTGCATAACGAACACTTTGGCAACATGACTTACACACAACACACATAATTACATGGCTCACTTTTTACACGCTGCACGAAGTGACATCATACATGACAACCCTGAATCGAATTATAATTGAGTGCTGCCACGTAATTACATTTTTAGTCATTAAAAAAGTCAATTATGTGCTTTAATGCATTTAACAAGTGTCAATGCAACGCACAGCAAAGCGATAAATAAATGTGAATGTTGCAACAAAACGTTTATGTAAGAAGCATTAAATTTTTTTTTAAATATATTTTTCAAAGTTGTTAAATTTGTATTGACAAAACGTTGAACTTTGCAACAAAGGTTCAGCAAAAAGAAAAAAATTGCGTTATGTTTAAATAATATAACGGCACAAAAGCAGCCAAGCAGAACTTTAACCTCAACCTGTGTAGCAATAAATCTCTTTTTCAAAGACAAATACAAAAACAAAAACACATGCGGCAAGTAAAATATCAATGAAAGAGACCGGCTAGAAAGCAAGTGAGATAGAGTGAGAGAGAGTGAGTGTGAGTGAGTGCGATAACATCTGCACATAAATCAAACACATTAGAAAGTAGCGTTATTATCCTTTGGGGAACATTTCATGACTGCGCCTGCAAAGAAATAACATTAAAGCAAACCAAAGCAAAAGGCGCCGACGCCACAACGAATGAGAGTTCATCAATACAAGCGTGAAAGGTTAAATTGGGCAGTTAATATATGAGACCACAAGCACACACATACACACATATAAGAATACACGTTTCTAACATAACGTGTGCTGTCTCTTGGTCTCGTGTGCGAACAAGTTCAGTTTTGTGCGTTTTTCATCGTCATCAATTTTTTGCCAGCCTTGTCGAAAAATATCACACACACAGACATATGAGTGGTCAATGTATATCAAATAGCAAACATGCGAAATTTTATTGCTCTTTTAATACTTGCTTATTAAATTTAATATTGCGTATACGACATGATTGTTTGGTTTAAGTAAATGAAATTTAAGTTGTTACTTACTTAATGCAAGACTGCAATCAAATCAACTTTAATATGCACATTTTTGTTCACACCTGTGCCAAAACAAACACACACACATACACAGAAACACATACACACTGAGTGAATTTTCGAAGAATATTGTGTAAGCTTTTACGATAAATCCATAAATAAACAAAGAATTAATTTTACTCAAGTTTTTGCCTTACAAATTTGTCACTTTGCATTTGTTTGTACAATTTCTATAGTTGCATGCAAATTATATATGCTTTTGCTTCTTCTTCGAGGCTATACAAAAGCAATCAGAGTTCATTTAATTGAATTTTAATTTTGTTAGCTTAGATACTCAACTCAACTCAACTCAACTCGATTCGACTCAACTCAAACATAAGCAATATCAAAGGCGACAGATAAATTAATTAATCTGCTTACTTTAGCAAACTTCTGAGCCAATTACATTGAATACTCAACTAAGTATAATTGAGACTTGCACAGATTGTTTACAATTGTACTTCCATAGCAGAGCAAACAAAAAACTAAATGATTTTCACTTGTTGCAAAAGCTTTCAATAAAAAGAAAAACAAGTTCATCGGCAACGTTAACCTTCATAGACTTGCATAAAGGTTTGATGTATGCTTGAGTGTCTAATTGGCATTTTTCATGCACATATACCATGATCCATGCAACCTTACCAATGCATTCTGCATGTTGCTAGCAAGCCAAACTCTTTTAATTAAATGAACTGGAATTCTTTAAAAATAAAAATGCTGTGAGGAAATAAAGATGGCGCAATTGTGTTGCAAGTAGCGCTTCAGCTTGCAGCTCAGTAAAAACTCAATGTTTTGATAAAAATATCCATTTACACACACACACACACAACCATGCATACATACAACATGCAATGCAAGCGATTCAAGTTGTGTCGAGTTTAGTCTATCGAGATTTTACCTTTCCATTTGCATGTTTTGCCTTACATATTGCATAGCTTCCACTTGCACGCTGCTATTTGTATAGAGGATGAAGCATAAAAAATTGCAACGAATTGTAAGCGAGTCGATGAAGAGATATGCGTTTGCAAAACGAAACCATCAAAAATAAATACAAAACCGACGAAAAAAAATTTAGTGTGTGAGAGTGAAAGAGAGAGAAACAGTGCAAGAAATAGAGAAAGTAAAGGCTGGGTGTGTGTGTGTGAGGGTGCCCAAATAAAACTGCAATTTCGTTTTCGATTTGAAGTTACGGAATTTCATTATTTCCTACTTCTGAGCGCTGTTGTTGTTGTTTTGTTATTGTTGTTGCTTCTATTATGAAAAAGTCACTTGAACTGTGATTTAATAATGCTCTGCTATAAAGTTCAAGAACGCTTGCGCAATATTTCCTCATGCAGATAGACGCGCTTTGCATTTTCATTTGCAACTCATGAGTCTACGCTTTGCTGAAGTAAAGTTCACTTGTCTGTACATGAGTTGTATTACAATTAATTTGCATGCAACATTTGTTCTAATTTGATGCTGATTTGTTGTGTTGAATACATGAATTTGCTTGCAGCAAAATGTTCCGCTTTTACAATATGCAACGAAACTGAAGCCAAAAAGAAAGTCACACACAGACGCACTCAGTTCCGTGAAGCTTTTAAGCAAGAAACGCTCGCGGCCATTTCATATTAACAATGCCATGTACAACAAAACCTTGTTATTGTCATTAGCAAAGTGAAATGTGTATTCAAAAACACACAAAATAAAAACAAGAGTAAATTAATTTTATTACAAATTTAAATTACAACTTTTAAAGAGCATGAGCAATGCATTCATTATAAGGAAAGCTTTTTAGGCGTCAGCATAAAACCGTTGTATTCGATTGTACGGCAAAAGTAAATTAAATTCAAATCAAATACGCAAATATAGCAAATTTCATTGAAATGGCAAATTTATTCAATGTGCAAACTCATTTCGGAAATCAACTTTGCACTAATTTTAACACAATTTCAGTGAAAATATAATCCAACGTCAATATTGTTTATGTGCACAAAACACAGGCGACAAACTTGCCGACTGGCATGATGATAAGGCAGCTGGGCGGCGGCACTGCAAGGCAGTTTAAATTTCAATCACATGGCACAGCCGCAGTTACAACATGCAAGCGCTTACCACATCAGCGGTGCCTAAAATTTCATTACAATGATGACAATAACGATGATGATGATTGCGTTGCTGATGTTGATTTATTGCAACATATTTGAAATCGATGTATATTTGTGCATTTTATGCCAAAACAAAACATTAAAAGCAATTCACAAAACCATGGACATATTTTGACAACGAAAATATTATTGAAGGCGGCGAAGGACATAAAATAGTTGTGTGCTATTGGATTTTTGCATATCACAATATGAATTCTCTTTGATTTTGACTTTTAATTATTTCGTCAAAACGATATCAAACCCAACAAGAAAACAAATATTTCAAAATGAAAAGTATTTGAAATATTTTGGCAATTTTACAGTAAATTTCAAGTTTCAAGTTTTCTGCATAATAAATCGTGTCCTTTTTTTTTGGCTACTTAAGCACATGTGTATCAAATTTCATTTCCGAAAAGGAGCTTCCCTAATATGACAAAAGCTCTGACATTCATTTCCGTTTATCTGACAGCTCAGCTCAGCACAGATGTGTCTATGCATGTATCTCTGTGTGTGGCTACGTGTATCTGTGTTGGTGGTGTCTGTCTGTCTGTAAGTGTGCGCAAAGTGTTGGCACTTTGACGCTGACTTGGCACTCATAACTTTGAATTATAAATACACATAACCACTTTTCTTTATTCACTTTTGATAGCTTTCAAAAAAAAAAAACTTGAACCTTATGCTTACATTTAGAAAGTGTAACAAAAATCATATTCGCCTTTTTGAGTATCTGCAAGTAAGCAACTGACCAAGTTATGTCCAAGTGTCCGCAGTTTGTCGCTTGGTGCATTTGTTGTTAGTGTCGAGACAAAAGTAAATGTGACTTTCCCCATGCTTAATTCGTAGTGCCTTGAACAATATTTTTCAATTTTACCTTGAGTAACTGATAATTTTACACTCAAATTCTGCTTTATAAACTGCAAATCAAAATTGGAATCAAATATTGCATGTTTGCCGAATAAATCAATGGTCTATTCACATATCTTTTAGAATACTTAGAATATTATTAAATATTCAAGAAATTTCTAAAACTGGCATCAAATTTGAATTCGAATTTTCCATATATTGCTAAAAATATTATGGCTTCAAGCTAATAGCTGCTAAGCTAGTAAAGGCTGGAGACAGTGTAACGTCTCATACTCTAACTTTCATAGTTTTTAAGTAAGTGAGTTTTGAATTTCAACTTTAAAACTTCAAAAACTTTAAACAAACACTTTTTCTGGGTTGCCATTTCTGCTACAAAAAACTATGACTAAGCCAGTAATAAAAATGTTTGCTTGTTTACTTGTTATAAATAAATAAAGAAGGCCCGCAGTGATCAAAGTGATGGTGCCGAAGTGAACAAATACTGAGCGATAACGAGCTGTAGCAAAGAAATGTGAGGTTAGGCAAGTAGCGCAACATAATAGATTTTAATCTAAATATACAACATATAGAAATATTCAAAATGTCTTGCATGTACTTACTCACATATATGTATGTCGTGTGTATGTATGTGTGCATGCATGTGTGGCATGTAAAATGGCATGGCATAATGGCACAGATGCCAATGCAATGCCAGCACAAGTTTTTCAATATGTTATGCTTGAAATGATCTGCCGACAATGCCTTTTGTTGCTTAATGTCGAATACAGAAACAAGCAAGCTAAACAACAACAAAAACAACAGCAACAAAAAGGCTGCAAATTCCGTCTTCGACTCACTGGCACACATTCATACTGATTGCATGAGAGCTTACGCCATCAAGGAGCGCCCACACAGGCAGTTGGCAGTTGGCAGCCTGCAGCACTGCGATTTCTTTTACTTTCCTTCAGGTGGATAAACTCTTGTTTAGCTACAAGTGCAATTTTACTTTTTTCTACTACTTCTTCTTCGTTATCGTCTTCCTCTACGTCTGCTACGCCTTGTGCTATTTCATTTTGTTGCCATGCGTCAACCAAGTGCTTTATTTGTTTGTTTACAAAAAAAAAAAAAAACAATTTACAAACCTCTTACATAACTTCAGTGCACACTTAGTCATGGCCTTAGTGTTGCTTATGCGTGTTTGTGTGTGTGTGTGTGCTATGCTCAGTTGCAATTGCAAAAAAGCCGGTGTACTACAAATACCACCGAAGCTTGAAGCAAGCATCACATTATTTTTCAACAATTTTTCATATTTTCTTATGCTGAAATGTTGCTTTAATTATAATATTTGTTATACTCAAATAAAACAACAACATTTTATTATAGCAACAACATTTACTTTATTGAATTTAAGCATTTTTGTTTTTTTTTCTCGTCATTTCCTAAAGCAACGCTTGGCACATGCTTACTGACCGACCAAAAGCGTCAAAAGCATTTTCAAATTAAATTTTTGCTATCAAAAATGCAAAATATATACACTCGATGTTTATGACTTGTTTCCTTCCGTGGCTATAAAAATGTGAAAAGGAAACCATTTGCGGCATTCACAGAAACTCAAGAAAACACAAATATTTCTTCGTTGAATGCGCTCAATTGACGAAGTCGCCTAAAGTCGTTTAAGCATTGACGTCAGACAAAAAAATAAATTGTATATAATATATATATTTTTGCCATGACCAAGTTGAGTGCTATGCAAAAGATCGAAGGACTCTCAATGTGCACATTTATTTTTATGAATTTTGTGTGTGTTTGCCTTTCAACGCTTTTCATGAATGTTACAATTTAAGACATACTTTTTTGTTGCTTTTAGACGGTAATTTTTCGTTTCATGCTGTAAGATACGATACATCAGACATAACTTGAAACGCAATTTCACTGATTATAATCAACTTTTTTTTTTATACTTACCAAACTTAAGTTACTTTTCGTTACTCAGTTGCGTTGCGACAACTTGCTAAACTACTCGCCGTCTTTATTACTTAGCACAAACTTCTGCAAACATTTATGGTATGTCGTTCATTATACACACACACACACTGCGCTGCATTACGTGTGTTTAATTAACTAAACTGGTCGTCCCCACAACATATTTTTTTATATAAACCAACACACGACAAAAAAGCGCATGAGCAACAACAAACACAACACAACACCAACGACAACAATAAAGAGATAATAACCAACGCCACGCCCTCAGTTCAGCGACTCTGTTGTTGCTCAGTGGCAATGCAAGCGAATAAAATATTTTATTAACATCATTTAGATAATCTGCCACAATAATGAGCAACAACAAAATACAGCAAAGCGAACAAGAAACAAAATGAATAAGCTGCCAACAGACAAACAGACGGACGGACGGACGGGCGGACAGATAGACAAACTGTGGCAAACAAGCACACAAAGTACAATAAAACTCTATAAGGACAATAAGGACCTTACAGCAAAGCAACGATGAACAGTACTCCTTGTTGAATGTGCGTGCTTGTTCACTTCATTTTTATGCCCTCTACCTTATGATAGAAGAGTATATTAGCTTTGTGCGCATCAATAATGTATATAACACCTGAAAGGAGGCGTGGCAGACACTATAAAGTATATATAATCTTGTTCATTAACCGAAGAGGAGTCGATGGGGTTAAATGCAATCATAATGGGCGTGTTCACACCCACATATAGAGAAAATAGCAAAACGTTGTATCTCTGGAGCCGATTGGTCTTGAAGAGTGAAAATTTTATACATACATATATATGAAGTTGTATAAAAATGTAAACTGTTTTGATTGATATTGGGCGGGGCCACACCCTATTGCAGCCGTTGAAAAATAAAAGTACAGGGTATGTCAAAGTCGAGAACTCTTGACTTAAAATTCATACTTGTTTCTTTTTATTTTACATAAGTATTTTTATTTTCGTTTATTTTTTTTTTTTTTTTCATTTCTATTTTGCTTATGTTTCTGTGCAAAATATTTTTTTGTAAATTATTTTTAAAAGTAATATTTCTTTTCAAATAAATTTGTTTGAATTAATTTTTCGCATTTTATTTTTCGCATTTTCAAAGTCAAATTTAATGTTAATGGCAAAGTGTTGTTGTATTAAATGTTTTGAATTTCGCTAATTAGTGTAGCATTTTACGGTATTTTTGTTGCTTTATTCACGCTGAATTGCATTTGAAAGCAAATGCAACTTAATGCGCTCAATTTCAAAAGAATTAACTTAATTGTGGCATAGCTTTTTTAATTTCGGGTTTTCAATTTTATTTTATTACAAATATTTTACACAATACAAAGCGCCGCAAGTATGCAACGTAAAATGCAAAATACACGAATATTAAAGAAAACAGCAAAAAATTATTTAATAATAAGAAGTCAGCGCTATTGTGTGGCATTGTTGTTGTTGTTTTTGCTATTGTTGTTGTTATTGCCATTGTCGTTGTTGAGCGCTGCAGCACTCAAAAGCAATTCATGAAATAAACGCTTAAAAAGCTCAGAAGTCTTCATATTTAACTTGCACTTTTTATGCCCATTTATATTTATTGAAGTTAGTTTTCTGAAAGTGTTCTAATTAAATATGTTGGAAAACAGACAGAAAAGTAATTCCATGCAAACACTCCAATTTATTGTTTAAATTGTCCGAAAAAAAAATTTAAACTTTCAAATTTCATTAAAAAAAAAAAACAAAAACAAAAGACGACCAACGGAAAATTTTCAAAAGATTTTCAACATTTTACTGTTGTAACATTTTCATTATACTTACTTGTAGTTGCTCGGAAGCTGCAATTATCTGGAAGCTCAGCTGTTCGCAATTAATCTTTTTACGCATGACTGAACCATAATAAAATTTATTTCTTACTTTTCATTAATTTACTGCACACAAATTATCCTCGAGCGAACACAAAAAAAAAAAAAAAAAGGAGAAACAACAACAAAGCAGAAACACGCTAGAAAGGATCATTAAATTTTACGAAACTAACTTCGAACTTCAATGTAGAAGAGATGAAATAGTTGAAAAACGATGGCGTTGAGAAAATTTCATGTAATTTTATTGTTGGCCCGCGCCCGTTACCACTCGACTGCCAGCAGCGTTGCTGCAGCAGCTTAGTTGCAGCTTAAACTTTCAGCAAAAGTTTTTGCACCTTCTGCGTAGTAACGGCATTTACTCATATAAACACACACACACAGACACATACAGACATAAAAGGCGCAGCTGCCATGTCGTCTTAGTTTGCTCGTCTTTTCGATGCTTTGTTCATCTTATACTGCTGCGAAGTTTGCATGCGCAAAGTTGTGGCATTAACGCTGATGATGTCCTTTTTGACGTGCATTGCCCGCCAACAACAACAATAACAACAAGGACATTGTTAATGACAAATTTTCAGCGTAATTAGTAAGTAAAGTAAATAAGCTTGCAACGCCGCCTTTTAAAGTATTCTACGACATACGAAATTCAAGGCATTGCAACATGATGGCAAACTATTTGCCAGAAGATGAACTGTGCAATGCATTCAATTATTTCAATACCAGCAACGGTAAATGTTGCTCACAACAACAACAACAACAACAAAGTTGCAACATTGTGCACAACATGAATGAATAACTGAATGAATGAATGAATGAGCAACGCGTTAAAATTACTTTTCAAAGATGTGCACGTACAAGCTTCGTGTTCTTGATCATGAATTGGCATTTCATGTTGTTGCAGCACGTTTAACCAACTTGGCCAAATGCCACTAACATTAAAACGAAACGAGCTGCAAAGATTTCAAGAAGACATTTTAAGAAAAATAAAAAGGTAAACAAAATTGTGCAAAAGAAAGAAAATGTATCTGCTTTCATTGATTTAAAAGTTTGTGGTTTGTGTAACTTTGTTGGCACCTTTAAAAAAGTTGAACTTTGACTTGAATGTGCAACGCTATGAAAGTTACTGCAACTGGACTGACAATGCCGGCAATTTATGTGTGTGTAGTTTCTGCTTGATTGCCTTCGCTTTTTCACTACTAACTTCACTTGCCACAAACTCCACCATCGACACATACACATATGGATGGCACATATGACACTCTTCTTAGTTGCAAGCAATACACGCACAGGTGCACACATGTGCACATTGTTTAAACGTGGCCTTTTGCAAACGGCAACGCATACAACGTGTCTTCAGCACGTGACTTGTGCTGACGTGCAAGCAAGTAAAGCCTGTAAGCCAGCAAACAAGATTGTAACAGCATTTAAGATGCTTGAATTACTTATGAACTTCAGCTGCCAGCACTTTAAGACAACGCAGGACAACAGCAGCATGCACGGCATGTTCGAGAAAAAGACATTTAAGCTTGTCAGGTGCCGTTCGTACGTCAATCAGCAAAGGTGTTTCTGCTTTTATACTTATTTTCTTATCTTTTTGTTCTTTGTTTTTTTTTTCTTCTATTTGAAAAGTTATTTTAAATACTCGGCTTGATTGATAAGGGTTCATTGTGGTTCAACATGCTCTTTGATTAAAGTAAATCACGGGAAATTTCGAGTCGGTATGAGTCAAATGAGC
The DNA here is from genome assembly GCA_037044515.1 of Phortica magna. NCBI lineage: Eukaryota > Metazoa > Arthropoda > Insecta > Diptera > Drosophilidae > Phortica > Phortica magna. Next base: position 54,883 of record JBAMBP010002627.1, read on the forward strand.
GAGTTTTGGTTTATTTGCGTAACGAAACGATTAAGCTATGAGTTAAAATACCTTAATTAAAACAGAAATTATAAGTTTTACAAGTTCTGGAAGGCACAAACAAGCTGTCAGGCACTTCAAGATATGCCTCCTTTTACCCACCTTCTATGCCGGCAACTCTATTATTATTATTATTATTATTTTATTAAGCACTATTAATATCATTATTCTATTAAATGACATGTGTCATATTTAGGACAGTTGTTATTGACTCTATTAGTAAATAGTTTTTTAATAGCTGCTTGTTTTTTAATTACTATTAGTCGTAATGCCTTTAAATAGAAACGATGAAATTAATATGGAAAGTATCCGAAATGAGAAAACTATTTATTTTTCTATTAAGAAAACTATTAAAACCACACTTAACATTTTTTTAATAGAGTTACCAGAATAGGGCCGGTAATGTCTTTCAATCATTTTACACTTTGCAAATGATTTTCTAGCATATCGCTTATGCCAAGCAAATGACGCTCATAAAACGCAAATTAATAGTCGTGGCAAATTATTTACACTGCACACACTTCATAACCAACAACAATGTGTGAAAAATTTTGAAAATTTCGCAAAAAAGCACAAAAATGCTATCCCAAAAATTTGCAATCGAGCGAAGCGAAGCTTCATAATGACGCACAAATTACCTGTGTGCATTATTTACAATGTGCCAAACCATTGATTTTGCAGATGCTTTTAATAAGTTCTCAGAATTGAGTAACTAAAATTGTACGACGCATCGTAATTGAATTGAAGTGTTAAGCAACTTGCAGGCCATAATTCAAGTGCTATATTGCTGTAAACAAGCAAATTGAAAAGATAAAGTGCAAAAAAAAACCATAATTGCCGAAAAAACGTGGCATGTTGGCGAAATGTTGTTGCTGCGACCAAAGTTTATACTTAACAAGATGCCAGCCAATTGGCAAAGTTATTGGCTAACGTTTTGTTGCCATCTGCATGTTGCCTGCAAATTTTCACATTGCATACTTGACGGCGCGCAGTTCAACTACAGCGATTTACAGCGAACGAACAACAGGGATGCTTTGAATATGAATCTCAGATTTACAAGAATGAAAAAAGAAACAACAAATTTGCCAAAAATATTGCAACAACTTTACAACTTCCGAAACTGTGTAAAGCAAATGAGTGACTGAGCGAGTGACTGGGTGAGTGAGTGAGTGAGCAAGCGAGTGAGTGAATAAGTGTATTGTTCTGTGTTAAAACGAATTTTCAGTTTTTGAGCCTTTGCATTTATGCCACTACACACACACACACACACATAACACTCCGCACTCATTCTCACACACAAGCTGTACGCTTACAAGCAAAACTGCTGTAGTTGTCAGATGTTGCCAGATTTACGTGTTGTTATTTTTAGTCGCATGCAATATTTCCTTTACATCTTCACTACAGCCGGTATACCATACTTCTTCTGCATGCTGAAGCCTTTTTTTTTTGTATATGAAACGAGAGACTTTTGTGCACATTTTCTGCTTTCCAGCTACGTTGTGCATATTGTTTTATAAGCAAGTTTACACCCACGTCGGTATAGAAAAAAAATAACAAAAGTACAAAAAAAAAACGATATGAAGGAAAGAGTTTGTAATTTCGGAAATAAATTTACATGCACATTCATAGTTTGTTTTCTCCGTGGCAGCTGATGAAAATTAGATGAAAACAACAAACATGTGCATTCTTTTTGTTGTTGCTGTTGTTGTTGCTGTCGACAGTCATGTTTTAACACTTGTTTCGTCCATGTTGTTGTTGTCATTAATGTTGTACACTTTTTTTGCCTTCTATACTCAAACACAAATTTGCACAACAGAATTTTTTATAAGTTTTTCATATAATGATTTCTTATTTATGTTTAAGCTTGGCTAAACACGAGTAATGAAACTCTCAAAAGGCCTAACAAACAAGCAATTTCCTCTTTTCAAACACTTCCGGCTAAGTTCTTTTCGCTCTTTGAAAAACTGCAAAAGACTTGATTAGTGTTTTCGCGCTCAACGTGCTTTGAAGCAAATTTTATGCTCACCATTGCTTAGTGACTTTTCCGGTTTTCACAATTTCCGCTTTCGTTGCACAAACACACACAAGCACTGAGTTTGCAGTGACGCCAACAACAACAACACGCTCAATACATAAAAAAAGTTGTTAACTGCAATATTTGCGCTTTTATTGCCACACTTGACTTCACTCACAGTGCTTTTTATACACACACACAGCAACATAATCAAATGCCATTGAGACAGCGCTCAGACAGACAACTTAAGTGCAAAGTGTGTGTGTGTGTGTGTGTGTGTGCAAGACAAAAACGAATACGACAACAGCAACAATTTCGATGTCGTTGACAATATCAATACCATGTTGCTAACGCTAAAATCAGCCAACGTCGCTGTCATTCACTCACCCACTCACTCACTCACTCACTCACTCACAAAGTTGTTTTCTAGCATTTATTGTGTGATCTCTCACTCACGCTGCCGCAACACGCTCACTGTTGCCGCTTGTCATCCGCCATTGTCGTCAACGTAAAATTGCACGCGACGGCAAATTTTTCTATCACTGACTTATGAAAACCGACAATAGGGCCACGATGACTGCAACTTTTACTAAGCAAACGACGATGCCTCAACGTCCAGTTGTACTTGTGCACACTTTAAGTTCCAATATTGCATGCTGGAATTATTAAAAGTGTTAAGTGTTGCATTTTTTAGTCAAGTCGTGACTTCAGAAGTGTGAAAAGCCTTTGTTATTGCTTTGCACATTAAACGACTGCAATAAACCGTTTATGACTCGATAACAGTACATGATTATGCAACAACGCCAACCTTAACTACCAACAACGACTTCAACAATCTGTTCGCAGTTCAGCATAGCAACGTAAATTAATATTATCATTGAAATTTTCACATTAAACTCAAGCCAAAGTAAAACGCAAAGCCTGAGAAAATTAAATGTTAAATATAAGTAACGTATCCCTTGGGCTACAAAAGCGCGCGAAAGTTTCATTGTAATATTTATCAACGCGCATGAATGGAAAATTAATTAAGTTCGCTGATAAATGCGCATTTCAATAGTTAAATGAAAAAGTCGTGCCATTTCCCCAGGTTATAAAACAAAAACAAAAACAGAGTTAAAGAAAAAACTAATTAAATTCAAGAAAAATAATCATTTAAGCTTTCCTTAATTCGAAGATAAAGAAAGTAGACATTTTGTATGTGAAGTTAAATTATAACAAACGCCACACACACTAACACATACACAAATATATATATGTATATACTTGATTTGTTCGCACACGCAACAAATTAAACGCAAACGAAATAATGATATAAATATCTCATGAGATAATCTTGAGAAAACATTGCAGTGCACTTTTTACGACACTTCTTCGCCGCTTTCAAATGCTTTCAGCGCGCACACTTCCTGTTGCCGCACCAACCAACATATTCTTGCTGAATGCACGATGAGTGTAGATTTAATCTTAAGTGCCAGCTCATTTTCTTCTACACGTTTTCATGTATTACACATGAATACAAACAATGCGCACACTTAGGCATGAGCAGCGGCAAAGAGGAATAGACGAAAGCATCTTGTTGCTAAAAAAAAAAAAAGGATGTCTCGGGCTTCATACGGCGACATGTATGGCATGTTTGTAAGTATATTGTATATAAGTGAGTGTTGGCAAAGTGTCGCATGACATAATGTCGCTTTTAAATGTTCTCGCAAATGTTGTTGTTGTTGGTGTTGTCTCAGCAATGCAATGGCAAACCAACTGACTTAAATGGGTGATCATCGAGTTATGTAATTGTGGGCGAGTGGGCGTGTAACATGCTTAAATGCAATTAACATGTAAGACGTCGTCACATATATGAAGTGACATTGGCGAAATGTGTACTCATAAAAGGTTATTGTGTGAATGAAGAAAATGCAGCAACAAAAACTTGTGTGAATTTAAAAAGACACAAAGAGGCAAACTTTTAATATTCACTGTCGATCAACGGCAATCGTTGCGTGAAACGAATTTAAAGATAATTAATTAGCGTTTTTAATTAACTTTCACTGATTGTTGACATGACAACGACATGCTCATAGCGCTTGTCAACGCTGTCATGACAATTAAGAAATATTTAATAATGCCTTTAATGCCTTAAACGAAATGAAATTAATTGTGTAAATTGCTTGCGCGCTAAGCAAACAGATTTAACGCGCTCATTATGGCTGTAGAGAAGCGGCAAGCTTAAATTATTATTAGTGGAAGCAGCATGGCTGAAAGCCAATCGATTGCAATTTGCAGCTTTGAATGTAAACAAAAGTCGATTAGCAGCAATTGTAGTGCAACAAGCGAACCAACAAGCAAACAAACAAAATCCACACACAATGCAACGCTGACACATGAATACACTCAACACACAAACACAAAGCACACATGCACTAAAGGTCCAACCACATAAACGCATAGGTACACACATGAGGTAAGTAATAAACGCCACAAAACAGAAGCAATTATTGCATCTTATACAATTTCTTGTCCTTGCCCGTTCGGTTGACATCGCATGCTGTCCCACGCCTTAAGCGATAATCCAATGAAAATTGGAAATTAATTACGTATGTAAATGGGCACGAAGACAACACGAGAACTAACAGCAGCAGCAACGCCGGTAGAAGGTAAAATGCCAATTGCGTGGCAACATTTCCGGTTTCCGGCTGGAAAAAGGACACTCAAACATTATTAAATTTATTAGCAATATCGATAATGAGGTTGAGGAGCAGCTTGGCAAAGGCGGAAGTCATAAAATAAAAAAATAACGAAAAATTTACCTAATGAAAAGCCAATTCATTTACATTGACTGGTGACTTGTTGGCTAAATCGCTATTTTAATTAGAATTTTATTACAGGAAGTAATCTTAATTTTTCCATTTTTTATAGTAGAAAAAGAACAGAAATTGTATTAAAATTTTATTGAAAAAGTCTTGGAAAGAGATTCGCAATTTGTTGAGTACCTTCATGGCAAAAAACACGATTATACAAGCAATAAATTTAAATTTAAAATTTTCAAATTTAAAAACTCACCAAGGTTAACTTACGCAAGTTACATGCATTTCGGTATAACATATGCCTATTTATTATTGAAAAAATGTTCTTAAAACGTATCTAGAGTTGTTTACGCTCAATTAAGTCAGTTTTCAAGCACAACAAGCAACATTGAAATGACTGCTTACATTTAGAAGCTAAGACAAAAAACTAGTAGCAAATCGTATGTTTGCGTCGGAGGTTTAAATGTTTGCATATATAAAGGACGAATAATATGCATATGCAAACACACAACAAGAAATAATTATAACAAAGACATATATTTGCCTACCAAAGTCAATTTGTTTCAACAAATGAATGCAATTAGTAGCGATTAAGCCAAGCCGGCAGTTTGCAGCCTCAATTTCATTTATATTGAAATTATTAATAAATGAAAATTGATGAAAATTCAAGCAAGCATTGTGCACCACATGCGCCACACTGGAAAAATGGACCGCAAATAATTCGTAAAGCCGCAAAAAGTCATGCAATATTTTGACATATGTCAAACTTAATTGACACGTTGGGTAAAAAATGAAGTAATTTTCTTTACTTACAGTCAACGTAAGAACACATAAACAAAAGCTGTGACAATACAATCAACACTTGGCATCGAATGGTCAACGCATGTGGCATATATGTGTGTAACATGTGCCTCTTATTGTTCTTGCTTGTTCCAATCAACAATAATTTATACACATGATGACGCTTATGATTGCTCAATACTCTTTCACTCCTTTGGCATGGCACACGCACACATATGTTTGCGGTTAACATGCCGTATGAATAATTCAATATATTTTTCTTTCTTTCGTCATTGATATATGAGTGTTTTCAAGTTTTCATATTGTATTCAATTGAATTTCATTGAATAAAATTGGATTGAATCACATTGAATTCAATTGCATTGAATTGAATTGAATTAAAGCACAACATGAAAGAAATTGCTGCGTGATATATCGTGCGTGAATTTAAAAATCGGAATTATAATTGCTGTGTTTAAAAGGTGCGCACAATTTTCAGTTTGTAAAAAGTTTAAATATAAGAAGCGGCCAAGACAAACCCATACATATACGACTCGTTGACAAAAGTGCATTTCGCTTGCTTTACGGCAACCTAACAAAATAAACGAAAAAACTTACCTGACCATCAAATTACAAACTTTCTTGCAATTTTTCAAAGTTTCTCACGCAAGTTTTTCTACAAAAAAATACAAATATTAATAAATTTTCGCAAAATATTCAGCATCTTTCAAATACTATGCCATGAACTGTACTTACTTAAGTGTGCGCTCGGCAGCTTGCAAGTCAAAGCATTTAAATTTATTGACAGCTGAATAATTCAGTTTCTTTTTTTCGGTTAATGTAAAACATTTTGAAATAAACTTGTGCCACAAATCAAGCACAGTACTTGTTAGGCAAACTTACTATGAAAAGAAAGAAAAATAAAAAACCACACACACACACACAATGAAGTACTTTAAAACACGCGTCGAATACCGAAAGTGTTGCAGGGCAAACTTCGTTTTTCCAACAAAACAACAATAAGTAATAAAACAAGCCAAAATAAACGCAAATCAGGCACAAAGTAAGCAACGCAAAACTAACTGCCTGCCTGATGGACTAACTGAAGCGGCAACTCACTGCTCGACAGCTGCGCTCAAAAGTATGCAACACAAGTCTGTAGTCGGTAGTCGGTAGTCTTCAAATAGACAGAAAAACCTGCAGCCTGCAACATCATAAAATTTCAAGCATATAAAAGTATTCGACGCTCGACTGAAACGCAGCTTGATTTCTTGTAGACTTCGTGAACGTCGGTTGCACATAAAAAGTCAGTGGCTGCCACAAAGTAACATAAGAACATTATGCTTTAAATGAATGTTGCAAGTAGTTTTGTTCACTGTTGTTTTTTTTTTTTCGCTCTTTCTTTTGATCTTGACTACAAAAATGACATGCATGTAAGTCGTAAATGTTTGTAAGCTCATAAAAAATAAGTGTTACATTTTTTTTTCTTTTATGCAGCATTTTAAAGAACTTTTTAGTCAAAACTGTTGGTAAACTTAAATCTTTAGTCAACTGAAACAAAAATATGACATGGCAGCAGCAAAGAAGAAGAAAAACACACAACAAAAACTATGTTGAATTTAATATCGTGTCTGATTGACGTGACCCAAGCCGTGACAAGCTGATTACGCTCCCAGCGTTAGAGTCGTGGCTGACAAAGATTTCTTTGCGCGTGGGCTTAGGTGCAAAAACCAAAGCCGACTATGGAAATCACCATGAATGTTTGAATAATACGGGTTCTGTATACGCTCGCCTTTCGCCTGAGTTGAGTTGAGTTGTTGCCACCATAGCACAAAATATGTAACATGCCCTTGGCTTCGCTTTGCAACGACTCGTCGTTTGTCAAAAGATACACGCTTATACATGCATGCTGGGTTCAGAGACTGGGTTACAGCTCATTTATAATCATAGCTAATACGTGTGTGCGTATATGTGTTGGCCTACCTGTCTATCTGTCTGTCTGTCAGTCTGTCTATCAGTCGTTGCGTCAGTCAATGTTGATGTCATTCAACCATGTCACCCAAAAACATAAATTTTAATTAAAATTTGCAAATGTTTCTATGAAAAATTTTCAGCTTAAGCTTTGTGTTATTTTCGTTAGACTTGCGTGTCACGCCTTTCTTTGCGTTTGTTTTTTGCCGCTTATTTTGTAAGTGTTTTCAAAGCACACATTGAGCGTGTAATCCTGCAATATGTAAGTTATGGCTTTTTATTAATTGTAACTGTTTGGCGTTGCTTAAGTCTTGCTAATTCTACGTGTAAAATTTTAAGCACATATGTTTTTCTGAATATATTTTTGGCAAAATGTTTAAGCAGCGAAGTCATGCATAACAGCATAAACAGCGCAGAAAGACATGAGAGCTTAAAAAGCAAAATTGTTATTTTAATCAGATTATTTGATAAGTTTTTAAATGGTAAAGCATATTTTAAGCATGTGATTAATTATATGAAATTTATAATTGAACGAAATTGTAAGTGAACATAGAATTTCTAAAAGAAAATATGAATATTAAAAAGCCAAAACAATTCTCATTGTCATGACAAATGCGTTTGTGTTTGTTATTTAGAAAGAAGCGTAAATTTATATTTTTCTTTTATCATATTTTCTAATTATAACAAGAAGAATGCCAAAATTACAATGTATTGCAACAGAGCAAAAACGAATGTGTTTGTATTCTATCATTCAACCGAATTGCTGCCGGCATTGATTGATGAACTCACATTTTGTGAAATGAATTACGGCAAATAATTTTATTGTTTGTACGCTGTGGGAAGAGGAATAAAGAAACAAAAACAAAAACAGCAACAAGAAACAAGGAGTAGCAAAACATGAATTGTGTAAGTAGTAATCGCAGATGTTACTCGACATAGTCTTACAATGCACTTGTGCCACGTACAAGAATTCAAACAGCAAGCAGCAAGCAAACTGTGTGCACCAAAACAATGTTGCAATCGAAAGATACACGCAAACGCAGCCTGAAAGCATGCTATGTCTGTGAGTGTGTGTGTGTGTTTATTCGAATTTATACTTCATGTTGCAAGCACACACAAAAAGCACATTGGAAAATGTGGCATTTTTGTGGCAACAATTTTTACGCTATGTCATTCATAAATCTACCAAATAGAAAAACAACTTGAAAGATACTTAGAAAAAAAAAGAAAACTATACAAAAACAAGATAACAGCAAAAGTTCAAGACATGTCTGTCATTGTCGAAGTAATAGTAAAGAAGATTTCATTTCATTCAACACACAACAAAAATCGTAGTACATTAAATAAGCATTACTCATACGCAGCGTTAAATGGCAACCGTGTATGCCACTTTGTGCTGCGCTATGCCGTGTGCTCGCTCCCCTTTTGCTCTGCGCAGTGTGCATGTATCTGTCTTCTGTTTATGACTTATTCACGGAATATTTAGTCGGCTGCTGCGCATTACAAATTAATTTAAGCACATGCGAATTGCTATGCGAATTATTGCATGAATTGTCCTTGACAGCAAATAAAGCTGCCGAAGGTGAGGTTGTTGCTGAGTTGGTTGTGTGGTTGGGTGTTTGGTTGGGTTGGTTGTTATGTTGCTTAAAGTTACTCAAAATATCTAAAAAGGCTGTCGGCACGTCAGTAGACCATTTGTCAGCCGCAACCACAACGTGACGTAAAATAAATTATTTTACGAGACGAGTTGCCGTTGTGTATTCTATTTGTTGTTGTTGTTGTTGTTGTGTACCCGACACCTTTCAACATGTGAACGTGCGTATACGAGTTATACTATACTATGGTATACGCGCCTAATATTATACACGAAATTTGACTTAACTGCGAACAGATACAAATCATCACCACACACACACATACACATTTACACGCACGCACGCACGCACGTTGAATTGTCTGCTGTTTGGCATCGTTGCGTCGGGGCGCGTCGGCTAGCATTGAGGCCTTTGACACTTTGTTTGTTTGTTTGTACATTGCTAACCTCTTCCGCCCAATTTCATACACCTCTCTTTTCGCCACTCACACACTTCTCGCCTCTTTCATTTGTTTTGTTTTGTTTTGTTAGTATGTTGTACGTTCGTTCGTTTGTTTGTTTGTCTTGTACAATGACACATGTGTGGCAGCAACATGTCAACTCATTATCATCATTGACAGTCACCGCCACCGCCGCCCCATTTTTGCGCTTTTTGTCTGCGCCAGCTCACTTGTTGGCTAATTGAAAACGTGCCAAATTCGCTTCAAATTTTCATTTCTATGCTTAATTTGTTTATTCACAATTTTAAATGCTGTCCAACAAACCGTTTAAAGCTGATTTTTTCGCTTCAAGAATTTCGAATGACGGCTGCAGCAACAACAACAACAACGACAACAAAAACAATTGTGTGGCTTGTAATTATTTACGCTGTCATTGAACGTTCGCTGTCAGTTGCACTAATTAAACCGCAAAACTGAATTTTAACATCATTTCACTTTTATACTTTTTTTGCTTTTCTTTTTTTTTTGCATCAAAAGCTCAAAGGTTTGCGCTTCGCTTGGCGCTTTGGTGCATATTGGACTTGCAGTTTGTTTACTATTATTGCATATGCGTTTTGCAGCGCATTTAAATTTCTTGCAGGCCTTTAGCTCAGCTGTTGGCCATTAAAGATTCCAAAATGCATTAACGTCAGCAAAGGTTCTCCGTCAATCGAACATTTAATAAAAATGTCAGACTTGGCATTAAAAAAAGGAAACAAAGCGGTTTGAAAATAAGTAAAAGCGGTATTATCAAGTTTAGACGACAGTATAATAACCTATACTTATAGAAGGCATTGAGGCAATATTGAGAATTTTACTTTTTACCATTTTCAAGAAAATTTTTTAAAAAAGAGAATTTATTAAAAATCTATGTTTGATGGTCTTTAAGGGCAATAAAGGTATTTTCTCGTATATTATTTATTTTTTTTCTCTTAGAGCTTACGAGATAGTGTTTTTTTTTACAAATGGGGACTTTTCAGGGGTCATGGAATAAAGATTTCTGGATTTCCTATGTCAACCATACGATTTTTCATATTTCTAACTATTTTGGTACTTAAGTTCTACCCTTTTGATAAAGTGGTCGATACTGGACAGGTGGGAAGGAGTACTCACTTACGAGTCTATCCTTCCAATTATTGTATAAACAGTCACTTCTCAAGGAATTTTTCTTGCCGTTCCGATCATTCGCATATATATACTTCATGAAGTCTGCACAATTTCTAGACATCTGATTTGAAATAAACCTAATGTGCCCTTTCATATATGTGTACCATATAAAAATCAATAAAATAGTGTATAAAAGGTTCAATCATTACAATTAAAAATTCGTTGTATTTTTTATAAAATATTTTAATTACACGTGATCTTCGATTGTCCATGTTACTCTTTACCTTTCAGCTTAGCACAGAATGTATGAATAATTATGATATTGATCTAATTTAAAATGTATAAAAAAAAAGTATGTATAAAGAATAACTCAAAGAAATGAAATCTCAACTCAAAGAACCTAACTAAGAATATGTCAACATAAAATGCCAACAAGCCATAAACTTAATAAAGCATAAAAGTTCTTATCTGTGCGAAAAACACGTGCCAAGGCGACTGCTGGCTTTGAGCTGAGCACCAACTGTCCCAACTTAACTTGTCGTAAAGTCTGTTATTGCGCCGGCATATAAAAACCGGAAAGAAAACCCAAATAAAAAAAAAAAAAGAGTAGAAAGTGTAGTAAAAAAAGTATATAAAAAAAAAATAGAAAGTAGTAAAGCAAAAAGGGTCAAAATTGTGTGTATGTGTTTGTGTGTGTTTTATTTGTTTTGGGTTAAGGACCACAATGACCGTTGAAGGTGCTTTTGTAAGTTGCTTTTGGTTTCATTCATGTGCGTGCAAAGCTATTTGCACGAATGTATATATGTGTGTGTGTGTGTGTGCGTCCGTACCCACAATATGTGACATGACAACTGTAAAGGGATTGAGTTGATTCAGTGAGAGTGACAAACACGCACACACCCACAACACACAAGCACATACACACATCATGGCATCAATTTGTACATTAGACTAAGCTAAGCATGTCCACTGAGGTCGGTCACTCGGTCGGGCAGCAGATTGTGACTGGAGAGCAAGCAAGCAAGCAAGCAATTGAAAATGGATTAAATCTCTGCTTGGCAATGAACATCATTGAGTGAATATCTTCATTTGAGTGCCAACACAGCACACAGTCTGTCTGTCTATGTGTTACTGAGCTTGCGTCCATGTGTGTGTGTGTTGCGGTTATTTACTTAAATCAAGCGCTCTAAATGACACTCAGCACGTAACCCCCGAAAAATAAGTTTTTCGTATTTTAAGTAATTGTCGACGTAAATGAATTTGTTACATTTGTGCTAAATTGGTGCGTAAATAACTCTTCTCTTGGCCGGTTGGTGACTCACTTAAATATATTTGCACTGCTAACTGACACAATTTCATTTGTTGTTGGTTATGTCGTTGGTTATGTTGTTCTTGGTGGTGTTGTTGGCGGTCTTATTGGTGTTAGTGTTGGTGTTGTTGGTTTCGCCTGCAGCATCAAATTCAACTCAACGTCATGCTCAGCAATATGGCGTAACTGTTTACAAGCTTTTCTTCTCGGCTCTCACCCTTTTATATGTTCTCCAATTTCTTGGAATCGTTCGCCACTCGCACCTTAAGTGTTCAATAAATTATGCTCAAGTCTTTGTACTATGTTCCTTTACAAGCAGCAGTTTCACTTTACACACACTAAGTTGTTATTGTTGAAGATGGTGCTGGTGATGCTTGCTATTGTTGTTGTTGTTGCCTGCTTTGTCGTAACAGTCGATTTTTCTTAGCAAGTGCACACGCCCAACATGTCGTATGGATAACAAGTGCAGCACATAAATATTCGCACTTGCTGGTTGACAGTTTTAAGATTTAAAGTTTTCCACTTTAACCACAAAACATTCTCAAGGATTTTCACTGACTTAACAAAATAAAACACAAAAAAATAGATTCGTTTAAGAAAACTCTACAATTTTGGTCAGCATGTTGTATACGTAATTTTTCACACGAAACGTCTAAGCGGATTTTTACGGAAAACAGCTTTTTACGTGACAATATAAAATATCGTTTTTTAACAAACAAATAAATAGCTTATTAACTTGAGAAAACGAAAGAACAACAAAATCATCAAAGCAGAAAACATTGACAGATGAAGTCGACTTAAATGAACACTATGACAATAATAATAACTATATTGCATTAAATTGTAAATATTAACGTTATATTAAACAATAAAAAGCTTTCGATTGCACGTTTTTTTGCGAATTTAAAACACATTTGCTTGAAAATAAATACAAAAAAAATTATCACATTTCAATTATGCATTGACGATTGCTTACAGCAATCACATTTTAGCACAAATATGTATTCTGCTAAAAAACAAAGCAAAACATAATAAAAACAACAATGGAAAACACATAAATCATGCCGCAAATTGACGAACATTGACAGCAAAACGTAACCGAGGAGTTGCGTATAACAAAGCGAAGTGGCAGTCATCAAATCTGCGCCGCAGATACAACTTTGCAAAGCAAACAAACAACAATAATAACAACAACTGTTATGCGAAACAATAGCAGCTCAATTGCTGAAATATATTTGATTGAAAAATATCGATTGAGTAAAACACTCACTAACTGAGTGACTGACTGAGTGAGTGCGACGGCTGTTATGCATGACAATGCTTAAGAATTCTATTTCGCAAACTGTTAAAATCAATACGGAAAATGTGATTTTTATATTAAAGCCAACATAATTCCATTTAATAAAATCTGTATTATAATTGAAGAGCCATGAAAAAAAGAAGCGCCGACAACACCATTTTGTGTGTTTGTCTGTCTATCTGTTCTTCTGTCTGACAGCCTTATTTGTTTGTATAGATTGTAATCTACAGAATTTCCGAAATATGAAGACATCTGACTAGTGGAATTTGTTAGACGGCATGTTGTCAGATTACATAAAATTTATGCAGACATGCGAATTGCCCATTTGAATTACAAATTTGAACTCACCTTCAACTCGTTTGTCGCAATGGCACTTGAATGTTGACTACCAAAACCAAACCGAAAATCGCACTTCAAAAGTTTGTAACAGTTTGCAAGTTCGGCACAATACCCAATTGACCTGCAAAAGTGTGTCGGCCAATAACGGCCAACGAAAGTGGCGTATAATGTTGAAGTTGCCACCAAGCTTAGTGTCGAAATGGTCGTGTGCGCAAATGCTTGAGCCACGAAGCCTTGGGCAATGAATACAAATTTAAAAATTGATTTTGCTAATTTGAAGACCTGCATATCGAATTGCAGTTTGCACAACAAACAAGACACTTTGAAAAATAGTTCAAAATTTGTTGTTGTCACAATTATTTATTACTTTTTGTGAGAAAGCAAAGGATTTCAATTACATGACAACAATGCCAGAAGAACAAAGGACGCATATTTGTATTAAAGCTTTAAGCTAACTTTATACAAAACAATTCTCTTGAACAAGTACACAGGCCAACAAGAAAAATATCTGTTTTAGATCTTGAAACCATATTTTATAAAATTTTATTTTTATGACCCACCATTCTCACACATTTAATTATTAAGTAAGAATCTCGAAAATACTCCTTTTCAAACTATTATATAAAATATCTCAAGAACTGCTTGACCGATCTTGTTGAAACTTAAATGAGTAAATTGCTCCTTTATCAAGATTGGAAAAGTAGTTCTTGAGATTTCTTAAACAACAGTTTGAAAAAGGTTAATTCGATATCGCTACTTAATATTCAAATGTGAAGTTTTTCTTGTTGGCCTGTATAATTTTTGTCCACTCCTAGACAAGGCTAACAAAACAGCTGCCACACACACACACACACAAACAGACAATTCAACGCTAATTTGTAAACGCCACCAAAGCAAAAAACAAAGAATTCATTATGCACGCAATCCTTAATGCGACGCCCTTTATTTTTACCATAAGGATTAACTCAAATTTCATGACACATGCACGTAGCTCACATTTGCCGGCTCATTAACATCATAAAACCCAAAGAGGCGGGCTCGTTTCATTTCGTTTCGTTTTGTTCCGTGTGCTCATGTGCTACTTATGCCATAATCACAGTTCGAGTCTTTAGTTTTAATTACGTGAGCGGTAACAAGCTACGAACAAACGCACACACACAAGAAAAAGGGACTAAGCAACATCAAAAACCTACAGGACCTTGAGTAAAATAAACTTGGCAAAAGGAAAAAAAAAAACAGAAAAAATTAACAAAACAAAACAAAAAAATGTTAGCAAAAGCGAGAAAATGTGTAAAGTTGTGGTTATTATTATGATTATTATTATTATTAGAGTGCGCAAGCCGACTTGAAGTAAACACATTAGGTTGAGCCTTTGTGCGTTTGCCTACGCTTTCGCCCATGCCCAACCAACCTTGCCTGTCTACGCGTGCCTATTCCCACTTCATCTGTTGTTGTTTTGTCTGTCTGTTTGTCTGTCTGTTTTTCCCCTCCTGTCTGTCTGTCTGTCTGTGTGTCTGTCTATTAGTCTGACTGAGGCTTTGCGCTTTGTTTGTCTGTTTGTCTGCTCGCTCGCAAAATGATATCTTTGTTTACACATGTAGATAATGTTTTTCTTTGGCACCAAGACGACAACGTGCTTCTTTAGCTTCTATTCAATGCATTCAAAAATTTTCAAAGTGTATCTATGCGTGTGTGCGTTTGTGTGCGTGCTTTCTTGACTCGCGTCTTGAATTAGCCATGTGTTGTTGCGCGTTTTCTAAGCTTTGCTCATTGTAAACAACAACAAGCAAAGTTTAATTGTGTTAATTACTTATGTGCACTGTTTGTTTACGTGTCCTTGGTAATTTTAAGCCGTTTTTTGTTTGTATTCCATGTAGCACAAGTAAGCGTGGGATTAAGGTTAAGCTTCATTACACACAACAAAACATAGAAAATTTGTAGAGTAATAACAAAAAAACAACGACTCACAAGCATATACAAGGCAAAATGTATGAGTTTTCTTTTTTTTCCTCTCATTTAAAGTAATTTGCTGAAAATTTTTTAATGCTATAGACAGTAATTGAATGAATTATTTATATTACTGGGCATTTTGCAAACCATGAAAGTGCTCATACATTATTAAAATAGTTGCGCTAAATTTGCAAATGTGCCACTTTGGAAAAACTATTAGAGCACTGAAACCCACCCAACAGCGGCGGCTGCAGCAAATCAAATAATCAAATGTGGAACTGTAACAAGTTCCACGAAGGAAATTTATGGGAAATTTAAGGGAAATTTAATCAACACAGTCTGACGCAGTAGCTCCTGCAACATGTTCGTTCATTCATTCATTCGTGCGTTCGTTCGTTCATGGTTGTAGCAAGCAACAACAACTGTTGCGCGAATTGTAACTGACGACGAAGTAAAAACTTCCCCAATGTGTCGTCGTGCGCCAAACGTGTCGTATAGCAAAGTAACAGCATCAGTTGCTTTCGGATGCTGTCGGCGTGCGGTAATCAACGCAACAAATAAACGCGTGACGTGTCAAACAAAAGCAGACATAAAGACTTTTGTTTTAAAATATAAAAAATAAATAAAAAAAAAATATTAAATTAAAAAAAAAATTCTGAATAATAAAATCAAAAACTGACATTTTCGAAACGTGTTTAATAAAAGTTCAAACTCTTAGAAAAAAATATAATAAAAAAAAACCTTCATTAGGCCAATCAAAGGCGGTTGTCAAACAAGACATTTTGACTTGAGTTGGGTCAGCAACGATAAGCGTAAATTTTTTTTTTATTATTTATTTTCTTCTATTATTAATTTGAATTTTTTTTTTTATTTTATTTTTTTTTGTTTTTATTTTTTATTTCTTTCAAATTCCATTTTGTCTGTGCGCGCCTAAAAGTATGCCACGTGCATTTTGTTTGATTTTCAAATGTAAGTAAAATGCTCATACGCCGCGTTGGCCGCTCAAGCGTGAAGTCAATCACAGAACACAACACAGAATTGAGGCCAAATAAGTCGTGTGTGTGTAATGTTTTTTGCATATTTTAAAAACCGGCTGGCTTAAATGTTGCTCAACCAAATTAAAATATGCATAAATAACAGCAACAACAACAAAAACTACTCTGCATTACAACAACAAAAAGCCGCGTTGACGAATTAAGCGTTTCCATAAAAATAAATATAAAAATTAATATAAAATAAAAAAAAATTATACAAAAAATATAAAAATAAAATATTCACGCATTGTCAGTGCAGTTGTAATGTATCCGCTCACTAGTGACAGCAACAATAACAACAACAACAGTAACAACTACCACGGCCTTAAGTCATTATTAACACATTTGCTTAATTTAAATGCTTCCTTCTTTCGTTTTTTTTTTTTCATGTAATATTGTAATTTGCAAATGCGTTAAGTGCGAAGCATTGATGCGTGCGAGCGTGCGTGCGTGCGTGCGTCCATATTTAAGTACGTGATTGCGTGTGTGTTTAAGCCAACTTTCGTGCATGTTAACCAATTATTTAAATGTTGGCAACTTTAATATTTACATTTCGTGTTCGTTTGCGCCGAAAAATGTTAAATCTTTCATGTCAACGTTGTCGAAGTGCCAAAATGCAATTACATGAAACGACTGTGCATCCTTCGCTGCAACGCCAATGAAAAGGTATGAACAGTGAATGAAATGCTTTTAATTAATAATATTTAAAAAAGAAAACAATAAAAAATTGGCAGAAACAAGATCACACAAAGTTACTTGTTAAGCCATAAACAAGCTTATAAATCATTTAACTTGTTTCAAAGCTGCGAACATTCTGCAATTTTTTCGCAATTGTCAAACCAAAAATTCAACAAACAAATAAAATTTATTGTCAGTTGAGAAAAAACAAAAAAAAAAAAATGGTGTGATTTTGATTGTTTTAAACCTTTTACTGTGTGCAATATAAGGTCAACCAACACTTTAACAATTGCGCAGTGACTCAATCAGCAAACACACACCCACAGATACACACATGCAAATAAACGCCACAATCAAATGTGTTTTTATTTATAAATGCGTAAATAAATCATAAAAATGTACAACAAAGTGGCAAAAAAATGGGTTTTTTATGTTTGCGATTTGAAGCACTTTGTTTTTTTGTTCAAACGTTTGCGTGACAAACCAACTTATTTATACACAAGCACAAATACGCACACACTCTTACATATGTGCGCACACACACACACACGCAATCAGAGATATTCAAATGAGATAATTTTACATTTGGCACTTTCATATTCGCCTTGAGACAACGATTTAGCGAAATTATCCTGGCGTCGTTTACGACTAACCGCATTTAACCCCGTGTCAACAACGCCCAACCAATGGGCAACGCACCAACCTAACCCAGCCCACCCCACCCCTTCCAATTGTCTCAAATCAACTTAATTTTGTGGCATTGTCTCACGCTCAGTCGTAAGATTGATTATGGCTTTGATAATGTTTCCAGTCTGGTTTTTGTTTATTCTGCTGCTTCTTCTACTTTTTCGTTATACTCGTTTTCGGTTTTCTTTTTATGGTTTCGGTTGTAAAATTTTAAATTTGTTGGGTTTTCTGCACTTTTTTTTTGTTCTCATTTTATACATTTTGTTTTTCTTTACTTTTTGTTGCTTAAATTTTATGTTGAATTTGCATTTTGTGGCATCGTTTATCTTCTACATGGCGAAATTTGTTACAAGTCGTGGCTTGCCTTCAGTTCAGGCTTGGTTCACTTCGGTTTGGTTTGCTTCGGTTTGGTTCACTTCGGTTTGGTTTTGTGGGCACGCATTTCCCTTTTTTTTTTTATTACAATAAATTATGTGATAAAACAATTTCAAAGTCGTTAAATCTATTTGTTGTGCAATAAACTTGCTGAAGCGGCACTTCAAACTTTATTCTTGTATTCGCCCACGTTTCAATGTTGTTACCTTCTTTTTTTTTTTGTTTTTTCAATGACCCAAAATGTCTTGTCTTCGCTTGTCTCTAATCAAACTGACAAACGTTTTCGTTGTGTTTGATAGATTCGCATTAATATCCGCAAAATAAAACAAACATAAACTCAACTCAAAATGCTAATCACAAAAAGGAACGTAGCAAAAAATGCAAACAGATTTTAATGGCAACAACTTTTACTTGAAATTCTCAGCATTTGCATAAATCAGCAAGCACATAGCAACAAGCGAAACTTATCCGCTCGTCTGTCAACTTGTCTATCGCTCAGTTCCCGTTGTTGCAAGAGCAAACAACGTTAAGATTCAATGCAAGTATGCGCAAAGACTTCGAGTCTTAAGTATGCAGTTTGAAGCTGCGCTGCTGTCGCTAATAAGGTATTCATGTTCTTAAGCATATTTGCAAATAACGCGAATAACAAAAGATTATATAAAAGAAACAAGTGCAGCAAGTAAAAAAGATTCGCAAGTGCCAATCAAAGTTGTCATCAAATTCAAGTAAGGTTAAAACAAAAACAAAGAGGCGCTTTCTCTTATTGCTTGGCATGAACAAAGGCAACTTAACGACAAAAGTACTTAAAAAGAACTATAAACTGCGTTATTTAAATTCAAACAGTAACTTCACTGCATAACGACTGTAAAGCAGACGAAACAAAGAGAATTGCGTTGAGCTGAGCTGAGATGAGCAGAGATGAGTTAAGTTGAGTCAAGTCTCGATGACAATGAGTTCAACGCAAATGCTTTGTGCAATCTACCGATTTTTTTTCTTTTTGAGAACAAAGCAACTAAAACAATGACGAGTTTAACGCTAATTAAATTTAATGTAAATCAAGATTTGAAAGTTATTTAAATGAATGACAAGAGTCAAGAAATACGAAAGAATGAACAAAGGCAAATGGTTAAAGGTTAATGTAAAGCAGAGTTGGTGACAAGGACGACTGGCAAAAGAAAGTTCGCTTTTTTAAATGCTCCTTTTTATTATTTTTTGCATTTAATGAGCTTTTAATTTTGTTTGCTAAATTTCATTTTTTTTTTCAAATTCAAGCCAAAAAAAGCAATCATGTAAAAAGGAAACCATGAAAATGTTGTGAACATTTCATTATAAGCTTGGATTACGATTCAATTTGTGTTTTTTGTTTGTCAAATGATTTTCACACGGCCGACATTCAATTACAAAACATACAGTTGCGAATAAAAAAAATAGGAATGAGCTTTATTAGACCGCAAAGTGGATAGCATAAAAATGTTGTAACAGTTTTTATTCTTACGGGACTGTTATTATACTTTTTAATGAAATAGTTCCAGAACAATATCAGACATCAACCAACAACAAACTACCCTCAAGTCAGAACAAAGAATGTGAAATAGGATGGCACTAAAGTCATTGTGTAGTGCAGTTGTTCTAGTTGATAGTGCATTCTTACCCAATTCGTTGAGCTAATTTGATCAATAGATCATCGAATCAATGTGGATATTTTAGGCCTAATAAAACTCCTCATTCAACCCTAAAATCAATTTTCGAGAAAAGGTTCAAAGTAAATGAAACCCACCTGTAAATGAATACTGGGATTTTTTATTTTATATCAAAGGATCCTCTTTTTATACATAGGCTGTCTTACATACTAATTTCCTTGCATTCTACATTGCCCGAATTGACTAAACACTAATTTCTTTAATAAGTTTTACAACAGTGTAAAATTCTTTGATTTTAGTTCTATTAATTTATCATGTGAAAGAAAACATATGTCAAAGAAGCTCCGTTTTTATTCGTAAAATGGAAAGTAATGGCAATCCTATTATTTTGTGCAGAGCTGTACGTATTTACAAGCCTACCGCAACGTGCAAACTTTTGTCAGCAAAACAATTTAATGTTAAATGACAGGCAAACAAAAAGAAATGTGTCGCTGTTTGAGTTTTTATACAAACGCAGTTTAACACACTCGACAGGTTTTCTTTTTGGCTTGGCTGGTCTGGTCTGCTTTGCTTTGGTCTCGTCTGCCTCGGTCTGGTCTAAATCTAATTCTGATACTGATTTGCTTACAAAGCCGTTTGAATGACATGCTTCTGGCTCAGTCAGTATTTGCACATTCATTAATTTTACACAGTTTAACGGCTTTCATTTGTGGCACAGTCGACACAGACCACAAACCAACATCATCATCACTGTCGTCATCATCATCATCATAAATACGTAAATCCACAAAAATTTTTGAGAAATTGGCTTTGTGCTTTGATTAATAACCTAAAATGCGTGGCAAAAGTGGTCGAGACACAAAATGACAATAGAAAAGGCAAAGGAGTTGTGTCCTTTGTGGCAATAAATTTTCGTGGGTTTCTGTTTTCGTTGCTGCTATAAAATTTTGGCTGTTCTTGTTGTTGTTGAGCATAAATTGAAGTTCATGAAATGTAATTACGCAGAAATATGATTAATAATTTAAAAAGTGCTTAGCAATTTATAAAATTTTTCACAACATTTATAAAATTTTTAAATTTAATATTGAAAAAAAATAAAGTAAATCAAATAAAAGTTGCGCTTCAATTTCAATCAAAAAATATTTGACAGCCAATAACAAAAAAAAAAGCGCCAATTGACGTATAATACAAAATTTAATCAGTGTGCGTGAAAATGATAAAAAAAAATTGACAAGCGTTCAACACTTCTGCACATGTACGTCGAAGCAAATTTACGCGGAAGCGCATGTCAAAATAAATGAATGTTAAACAGATCAAAAGAGCAGCAGAAGTAGCAGTAGAAGCAGCAGTAGAAGCGGCAGTAGAAGCAGCAGTAGAAGCAGCAGTAGAAGCAGCAGTAGAAGCGGCAGTGGAAGCAGCAGTAGAAGCAGAAGCAGAAGCGCTTACGGCTTTTCGCTTATCTGCTGTGCTTTGCTTTCTGAATGACTTCTGTTCGACCCTCTTTACTTTTGTGCGTTTGCCATGTGTGTGAGTGTGTGTGATGTGTGTGTGTGTGTGTGTGTGTGTGTTTGTATGTGCTTTGAAAAGTGCGAAAACTGACAAAAATGGCAAATGAAATCGCGCGCGCGTTCGCAACTTTTCACGCATAAACATGAAAATTTGATTTTATATTTACTTATATGTATGTAAAAAGTATTACTATACTTCTGTGTGTGTGTGTGTGTGTGTGTGTGTGGCAGCAGCAGCTGCGTATGCTACTTCTTCGTTTTGCGCTCTGTACTTTTAAGCAATCAAATTTTCTTTGCAGCACTTTTTTTTTCTTCCTCCTTCTTGTGATACAATCTAACGAGCATCGTTATCTTTTATGCGTGGGTAATCTTCATTAAAGCCAAATGCTGCGAGCTAAAAAGACAACAACAACAAAAGTCAAAAACTTTTACACTCATATTACTTTTTTCTTTTGTTGTCCTCTTTTGTGTCCTTTTATGAGGAAGCTACTTGTTGATATTACATTGCAAACAAGTAAATGTTTATTAACTGTTCTAAAAAACGCAAAAAAAAAAATAAGTAAAAAATTAAATTTATTTTCCATTAACATTATGTGAGAACATGTAAGCAATTTAGAGTCTTGCGTAATTTGCAACATTTTGCAAAAGCGTTTCAGGCGAAAAAATACATGAAACAAAAAAAATTGAGCAAAGAAAAGAAAAGAACAAACAAAAATACAACATTTAATGTAAATAAAAATGGCATAGCATAAAAATGTTTATGTGTTTTTTATATGCACACAAGCTGCTCAAAATCGCACAAACACACGCACACACACACACACACATAGTTGAACATTTTCATTTTGCCAAACGCACGCCCGCGGCCACAACCTCAAACACGCCCACTATTTTCACTATTTCACTCTCTCTATGCATGTGCTACATTAGACATGCTCGTCTCTTTCATTTTGTTCCTTTTTTTTCTGATTTCTTTTTCTTACACAGTTTTTGCTCTTGTTTCATACAATTACATATTTAGTTCAAGGATCAAAGCGCTTAAAAGCAGCTTGCAACATAATGGCCAAACAGCAGACCAGACCAGGCCAGGCCAGCACAGACCGGCTTTGCTGTGCCTCAACTTGTGCCTTGTAGTCGAACCAGCGTTAGACCATTTGAGTGCGCTTAGTCGTTTCAACCCTTTTGACTTTGCTCGTTCGAGCCAAACCTGAAGTATACTTTTGTGCGTCCTCTTCTGACACACAAAGACTCTATAGTATTTACGTCCAAATAGCTGCTGCTGCTGCCATTGAGGCATCTTTGCGTCAGCATTTCAAGTTGCAACGTACATGTTTTACTTTGCATTTTGCTTTGTTATGCTATTTTCTGTTGTTGCCAACAAGAATAACAAAAACAACAACAACAACAGCGCCAATAAAAAACTTAACAGTAAAACTTAAGTTTGTTCGCACATAAACATTTGAATTGCCTGAAACAAACGTCGCACGTGCGTCGCTCTAAAAGACTCACTCTCACTTCGCATACCTCACTCACACTCTCACACTCGTTCGGTTTCAGTGCATTTAACTGTACATCTGTTCGTCTGTTTTGTTGAATTGTTTCAAGTTGCAGGCATGGCATCTTGATTATGTGCTAAGTGTAGCTTCATTTCATTAAATGTTATGAAGTTTTGCCATTGCAGTTTCTTAATACAATTACAGTTTAGTGTAAACTTTTCGGCATTTGAATTTTCTAATCAGCCTCATGCTGTTACACACATACATAAGTATTTAAGTACATGGTAGCACAAAGATTGGCAAACAAGTTACACTTCAATTTAATGTTAATGGTTGAGCAAATTTGCAAATCTGTAATTACGCAATTGTAGTAAAGTGCACGCCTTTGGCCAACGATTAAGGTATTTATGACACAAGATTATGTGTTCCACTCAGTGTAAATCTTATGGTTTATTTGTTCAAGACGATTGAATTACTTTTCGTCGTAGGCACATTGGCACATTGAAAACAAACCAGACGCATAACTTCTCATTCGTAACAAGGACAAAAACCAAACGCGCGTAAAAAAAAAGAACCCATCAAATAAATTCCAACTTTGGCAAATATGTTTTTTCGGTCTCTTGAGCAAAGGCAAGCAAACAAACATACATGTATGTACATACATAAATGTTGAGCAGGACACTATAAAAAGTATCAACAGAAGAAGCAGCAGAAAACCCAACTATTAAGCATATGTCAACGAACAGTAAAAAACAACAACAAGAATACGTTTAAGCATTGTCCTCAACAAACAAAGTTGAAACATTATGGATAAGTTTCATAGCAACTGCTCTATCAATACGCTATGCTCTACACTCTACAACATTATGTATGTAGAGTTATATGTATTTGTTGTCAACTGAACGGCATTTGTTTGCTGCTTCTTCTTACGCTTCTGTCTAGTTTTGTTTGTGGTCTCTGGCATATTTCGCTCAACACTTATGAGTCGAAAAAGGAAAAAGTATAAAAAATATATATATATTTATATATATTTATGCATATTGCTTTAATGCAAACATAAATATGTAAATTGTTTTTTGATTTTGTCAACTGAAGCGACAACACATGTCGTACAGACGCTATGCTTGTCCCACGCACACACAGACAGCATTCGTCTCAGTCGTCAGTAGCGTCGTAGTCATCATTGTGCTTTAAAAGTTGCTTCTCGCATCTTCATATCAAGTGATTATGATATTTAGATTAGTTGTTATAACTATTTTTTCCACTTGAACGCACAGCGCACACACACAAACACACACACACAACAACGACAGCAACAACAACACATGACAAGCTAGTGGAAATGTCCTTTTTGGTTAAACTTTCATGTCCAGTTTAACATGTGTTCGCTTGGGTTTGGCCATGTCCTTGCGCACAGAAGCCACTTGTCCTTGTCGTTGCTGTCGGCGGCGACATTGACGCTGTTGTTGTAATCCCTTTTGTCAATTTTTGTGCTTGTCATGTTTAGATTATATTGAATTGACGATGAAATTCCGCAAAGCGAGAAAAATGATTTATTATGCATGCAAAAATGTCATAAGAACGAATATAGAAAATGAAGTGTTGAGCAGCAGTTTTTTTTGGCTTTTTTCTACCGGCAATGCTAACGGAAAATAATAAGTCACTAAAGTTCTACTACTTCTTTCTATTCTGCTAAAGGTGATAAGTCGGATTCCTTTGTGAGTTTTCTACAAATTTTCTGAATCGACAAATTTTTTTGTAAGGCAATGACAAAGTTTATTTTATAAATTATTTTATTTTCTATTATAATCAATGATAAATCTTCTTAAAGCAAAGCAAAGTCAAGCCATAAATTTAAGCATTTAGCAACAACAACAACAGCAGCAACAAAAACAGATGTCAGTAAATGCAAATGAGCAAACATTTAAATATGCCACAATGCGCAACTTAAGTGTGAATACAATGTTAGTGCAAAAGTTCGTTGTTACTTCATGGCCTCCCACCCTTCTGTGCCCGCTGGACATACTATACGCATACCGAATGTGTTGAAATCTATTAGCATTCTAGTGACTGATAATAAAACAAACTTATAACATTGCCGAAGCAGCCAACCCGAAATGTCACCGCCAAGCGGCTTTGTGTAAGAAGCAACAAAATGTGATAACATCTAACAACAACAACAACACCAACAATATCAGCAACGACAACAATTTCTCACTTCGTTGTTTTTTTTTTCTGTTAGCGTAACGAAAATGTTATTTTTTCCAAGAAAGCACAGGAAAACAAGTGTCGGCATATCCTTCCTTCGCTGTTTTATGTTTGTTCGCTTGTCGGTCGTTGTCCTGTTCCATACACTTGACGCACACTTCCCTTTTGTTTTACACAAAAAGAGTGAGGCTAACAAACAACAACAACAAAAACAACAACAACATCGCTTGTCTAATCCCGTGCTTCATTACAACATCCGCCAGCATGCCACTTGTGCCTGCCACGGCACGAAATGACACTTTGCTGTCAAAGATTATCAGCTTTCATTTAACTTATTATCATTTCAGACATCCTTGCGCCTCTCAACCATACTTCTTGTCGTCGATGTTTTCGTTGTCGTTGTCTTTGTCAAAGTCAACATCGTTGTCGTCGTCGTCGTCGTCGACGTCAACATCAACGATGACGTCGTTGTCCTTCCTGTTTTTGTCATCGTAAGTTTTCTTTCTTGCTCGAAAGCATTTTGTCAGCCCACAAAATTACCGGAAATCCTCAAAGCGGGCCTGTCACGACAAGGAAGTGTACGAATCAAGTCGAAGCACAAAAACAAAAAATACACGCGAAGTAATAAATACAAAGAAACAACGGACAGCAACAACAAAAACTGTTGTTGCATAAACAAAAGACAAAAAAACGCAAAAACAAATTAAATGAAATAAAATCAGAAAACAAAATCATGATACACTTCGTGCCAATTTACTTCGACAGCGACGCAAGACAGCTGCGAATGTCGAAACTTCGCTTTTGCGTACCCTACACGTGCACGCTTAACCAGTCAACTTGCACGCATTTGCCTTGCCTTCTGTAACACTTATTTTCTGATACGCAAAGATTTCTTAATAAATGTTAAAATTCTTAAAGCTGAAAAAAATATTGCAGAAAACAAAAAAGTTACCTTTGAGTTTCATATCATGGTGACAAAATATGAAAATGGGCATCGCCGGAAGAAGAAGTATTTTAACTCTATTATAGCTTAATTTAACTTAACAGACTGTTAATAAAAACATTCTATAGAATTGTATTTTTCTGAGATTTTTCTTCAGAATTATGTTAACTTAACAGACTGTAAATAATAGCTCTTTTAACAGTGAAATTTTAAAAGAATTTTCTTAAAAAATATCTTAGCCTTCTTGATAGATTTTTGAGATCAGATAAAATTGTTTAAATTCTTTGTTCATTATGGCTCTACTAGATGCCCTTCGCTTAAGTCGCTCATATCTCAAGGTGTAGCGTATAAGAGGTCAAAGCCATCCGCCTTGAAGCTACTGAAGCTCTTACTTCTTTCTTTGGCGCTTTGAGCATTGTCGGCGAGCTTAGCGTAACTCCTCATCGTCTTAGTCGCCGTCGTCGTCGTCGTTGTCGTTGATTTTATGTTACTTTATGGTCATTTCATTTTAAGTTCGTTGCTGTTTTTGCAGTTGTTTGTTCCTGTTCCTGTGTCTGCGTCTGTTTGTTTATTTGTTTTGTTTTCACTTCAGTTTTTCGCAACTTCTTAGCACGCAATTTTTTATTATTTTTATTTTCATTTTCATTTCATTCTCTGTTGATTTGTGCCTCCTTCGTAGCCAAACATTTTCAGTAAGTGTTTTTCTCCACTTTTTTCATTAGTATTTACCAACGCAGATACAAATTATTATTGTATCGATTTCGTGTTTGCTCGCTGATGTTATCTGCAACTTGCAACTTGTTTGCGTCTTCCTTTTTTTTGCTTTTACACTCTTCTGTTTTACTTTTATTGAACAACGGATTTTAAATCAATTATTTTTGTTCATCGGCAAACATTATTATTTTTTTTTGTTTTGTCTTTCGTTTCTGTTTAATTTTAACGCGATTTCTCGCCATTGATAAAGTGTTTTTCAGTTTATTTTTTTTTGCGGCGTTGCGTCGCATATAATTCACGTTTAACTAGCGATATAAGCCATTAAGTGCGCAATGTTTGCGCTTAAAATTAATAAAGCTATTTGCGTTTTTTTTTTTTTGTCTTTATTTTTTATGCTTTCCAGCTGCAATAAAAAACAGTAAAAACAGTAAATATTAAATAACGCATATAAAGAATAAACTTTTAAAATTCATGTACATGAATTTGCAGCAGGCGTGAAAAAAATATGCTAAGCTAAAATGTTTATTTAATGCATTTTTTTTTTTTGCACCCTTTTTATTTTTTGCAGTTGCACAACTTTTCCAACTGTATTTTTTTTTGTGTTGTTGAATATTAAAAACACAACAAATAAACAGAAAAAACATATAAAAGTTGTTGTCGTTGTTGTTGTTGTTTGAAACTAAAACCAAACATTTTAGTATGCAAAATATTAACAAAAACTTTTATACGAAAAAAAAACGCACATAAAGTAAACAAAAAAAACAACATAAAACAAAATAAAATAAATAAAAAATTCACAAAATAAAAAAAAAAACAATTTTTAAGCTGAAGTTGAATTAATTTTTGTCATTTGATGCGCTTCGGCGTTGCATACTTTTGGGGGCAATGTGCGCGCGTATGCATAATGGTTTCAACTTTTGAACAAACTTCAACTGAGCGACAGAGAAGAAGCACGAATATGCACAAATCAATAATAAATAAGTAAAATAATCACTTAAATAAACGAAATCAATAACAATGCATGCCTTCAGCGCAAAAACAATTGACTTTTCTAACTTTCTGATATGCTACAACCAAAGGCATCAAACAGATTATAAACAAAATCATCAAACAAAATGACTTTCGACTTGTGTACAATTGCAAGCGTACAAGAAAGCACTTAAAAACACGTCTGCACACTTTTTGTTCAAGTATTCATATTCTTATTATACTTGAGCACAACAAAATGCGTTAGAATGAAATAGCAAAGCAAAGCATTACATATGTTGCCATTCTTATTTATTTGGCACAACGCCAAAGAATTTGCTTACCATCGTTGCCTGCAACACTTGTACACTTGAATATTGTTTGCTTATACGCTGCTCAACTGCCACAAACTCGCACAGCGACCTGCATGCTCACGCATGGCGCACATCATAATCGTCAACATAATCATAATCATCATCATCATCATGATCATCGACGTCGTCGTTGTCGTCTCATTAAAATTCAAGGATAAGTGCAGAACAAACATCAAACGAATTATTAATATGCAAACACATGCAGAGCAGCATTCGAGCAGCATTCATCTCGAGTCGTATCGAGTCGAGTCGAGTCGAGCCGTGCTGAGCAAAGCAACAACTTGTCTAACATTTCGCTTTTTGTGCGTTTTCACTTTAATTTTTATTTCGCTTCCATTTCAATTGATTGATGATTGATTTGTTTATTGTGTCTGCGCTTGGCAACGAACGCACATCGAAATGCACACGACGACGTTGCGACAATGTTCATCATTTGTTTTTAATAAAGCGACGTTCGGCAAAATAAAACAACAATAACGAAAATGCAAGAAATTTCTTTCATTTCTCAGCCTTTATGAACCAACCTTCAATGACGAAGAGCTGACGAAGAGACAGCGTTGACCGCATTCAAAATTGAAAATTTCATTTTGTTTTTCATTGATTTTGCTTGTCATCCATCATGTTGCCGATGAATATTCATCATTTTTTTTTAAATTTTTTGTCCTTTTCATATTACATTTTTTCTTCTTTTCTTATGAAATGAGTAGCTTTGAGTTCGTTACTGAAAATATGCTTGGAATATTAATAGGCAAATGAAAAGAGTTGCAAAATAAATGATATTGTCTGTTAGTGTGCTTCAGAACGGTTTGTTTCTACATAATCAATCAAATCATAAAATGTAAGAAATTCAATAACAAATTTACTGAACATTTTTTCCTATCTTCTTTTTATACTATGTAACTCATATAATCATTCATTATATTATAACTTATCAATGATATCCGAAACTTATTTATGACAAATTACTTTTTAGTGAATTAACATCTCGCTCGCTCTGTCTAACTAACTATCTTTTGTCTCTTACTCTCTAAATGTCTATTAATATATCTCGTTTGAATCAAAAATCGGTAGAATCGTAAATTTTTTACTCAATGTTGATTTTGGGAGTATGTCACTGTGTAACGCTCTCAAACATAATGCACTTGATTACAATGTTTCATAATTGCTTTGTAGTTGTACATTTTTCGATGCCATAGTGTTAACTTGGCTTAAATACAACGCAGTGGCTTAACAAACACATTGTGCATTGCTTATTAAACGAAAAAGCGATTGTTATTTCTGAACTAAGATAATAGTTTATAACAGTTGATCCTTAGCTTACTTTTATATAGAAGATAGTAATAATTTCACATAGTGTCATAGATCATTAGGCTTGGCATTCAA
The DNA here is from genome assembly GCA_037044515.1 of Phortica magna. Classification (NCBI taxonomy): domain Eukaryota; kingdom Metazoa; phylum Arthropoda; class Insecta; order Diptera; family Drosophilidae; genus Phortica; species Phortica magna. Next base: position 84,569 of record JBAMBP010002627.1, read on the forward strand.
TTAAAGGCAAATTTTAGCCTTCATACATTGAATAAGTCACTAAGAATGCAATCATTGCATACAATTTATAAGTAAATAAGCATTTAACACCAAATTTCAACAAAGTTATGCATTACAGGCCCCAATCAAATGTTTGCTTTGCTAAGCAACAAAACATGTCAACAACAACAATAGCAACAGCAATGCAAATAAAAACACAAAACTAAACGGAACTAAAGTAATTATAAATGCATCAAATAACGCTGGTGCCATCATCAACAACAACAACCAGGCAAGCGTGTAGTTCCGACAATAACACGATTGCAATCAAGTGCTCATCATCATGGCTGGCATTGCAATTGTACGAAGCTTACGGCCAACCAACGTTGAAGCCCGGCTTAGCCAATGCCAACGACAATGACAACGACAACGAGAATGCCGACCAACTCGAGGCAATGCCAAATCCAAGCCAAGCCGCACGCTCTCAAACCTCTAAGTGCATATTTTGTGGTGGCAAACAGAATTGTTCATGCTCATTGTGTATTTATGTATATTTGTTTTTGTTGTTTGCTCATTTGTTTGTTTGTCTGTTTGGTTTTATTTTTTTTTTTTTTTGTTAGGTCATTCATTTTGTCGTTTGTGTGTACTTTTGGTCAGTTTGTGTAAACATGTTTTTGCATTTTTTTTGCTTTTTTTTTTTGCTGGCAACTTCAACTATAACACTTTGCAACTCTAAAACGTTTTCTGTATGCTGCAAGTTCATCATGTTGACGAGAACAATTTGTTGTTGTTGATTATTGCAATTGTTAAAGCTCTCATTTCTGGTCTCATTGCTGAAATTGCTTGCATATTTTATTTATTCTTGCTTCTTGTTCCTTGCTAACTTTTTCTGTTGGCATAGTTTTTGCACTCATGTATGACATTTATTTTACAAGCACAAAGACATATGCCATGATAAACACGTACATATGACCACAGCACACGCTCTGATCCAACAAAGCAAAACATGTGCGTTGAAATTTTCAAGTATTCGTCTGTCCATTCAATTAAACTAACATGTATGATATATAATTTAAACAAGTGTTGATATTTCACATAAAAATGTCGAAAGTTTTAATTAATTTTTTCTTGTCTGCAAGAAAATTGTGCCAAAGTTTTATAAGGTCAAACATAAAACATCAAATGTTCAAACTATAAAGTACACTTTTCAAAAACTTTGCATAATTGAATTTAAATAAATTTGTATTTAAATTACAAAAATCAACGAAAGTCAAATAAATAACCCACCATTTATTTGCTTACTTTTGCGAAGCGTGCATATTTCTTCAAGTTTAAGACACAAATTTCAGCTCATGAATATTTTTCGAGAGCACTTTAGCGTGCTTTAATGGCAGTTTATCTTCATTACTAAAGGATGCGACCCGCATGATTTTCCAAGATTTACATGTCAAAAGCCAAAAGGTCACAAAATCAATACTTATACACATACTATTAAAGCCCAAACACACATGCAGACATACGCACATATATAAGACACGTATAAGGCAAGAAAAATGCGTCGACAATCAATTTTGGCGAAGGATTTTTTTTTTCTTTTCGCACAATGAACATTTTCTCACAACGCCTTTGAATGGCGTTGGCTTTGATTTGTATACCAACACACATACACATATAGACATGCGTGTATTAGAGTTTGAATGCCACAACAATTTAATGATTTCCTATCGGCATGCATAGAATGAATAGCCAACTGGCCAATTTGTGCCAAAGAACGCCTCAAAAAACGCAGCTGACGCGTCGACAGCTGAAGGCAACAGCAATCGGCCTGATGCTGCTGCCGTTGATGATGTTGCCATTGATCATGATGATGTTGGCGTTGTGGCAGCTACGTCAGCGACAAATGGTCCCAACGGCATAATAACATATCTTAGTAATGTCAGTGATTTATGCACGCGCGACTGACTCAATGCTGAGTATCACGGCATCGCAACGCAACAACATGGCGTATGCGTGATATTCATTCGTATGCTGACTTGTTAATACCTTAAGCTGTTACATTTTCTCCTTTACATTGTTTTTGTTGCTTTTTTTTCTTATTTTTGTTTCCATACAACGTTGGAAATTGCAATTTAATACGTTTTCTTTTTGAAGCTGAAAAATGAATGCAAAAAAAAAAAAACAAAATGATATTCTAATAGCATCTATTTTTGGTTCTTCTTCTTCCAGTTTGCAGCACGGCTCAAGTCAAAGAAATACGCTCGCGTGCGCGATATGCAATCTACTACCGAGCGCCATGAATAAATCTCATGTGAGTCATTGTCAGACGTTAAGGGAAAAAACTATGCAACTTAAAATTCGACTAACGTAAAATGCGCTTTGCTCTTCATACGCTTGATGCTTGAACGGAAGTATGCAAGACCGTGCAAAATGCCAAAATATTGCAAAAAACAAGAGTAGCAAAAACACACAAAAAATATAGGAGTAAAAACAACTGACAGTCAAAGAAGACAAAACGTTTTTAAAGAAGACCAACAGCTTAGATAGAAAAAACACAGTGGCACATACAAAGAAAGAGTGAGCGCCGCTGTGAAAGGATTTAAGCGTGCTGGCATGCATGGCAACGCTTACATAAATGTGCAGCCCTTGTGACATAAGCACGCGTATTATTGACATTCGATTGCGTTCGATTTAGCTGTCAGCTGCGGCAATGACAGCAGCAGCAAAGCCGTAATCATTGCGCTGCCAATGCGCTGCCAGAGTAACGGAAACGGAAACGGCAACGAAAAACGCAAAACGAAAAAGTCAACGCAAACGGAAACGGAAACGTGCATAAGCGCTAATCACATCAACAGCAGAACCGTGTTAGAGTTAACATCAACGAAGTCGCAAATCAAATATGCAAATACTTGTCGTCGTTGCCTAACTTAACGCCCAACAACAACAACAACAACAACAACAATTGTTGCCATTAGTTAGACTTTTCAACCGTATGACCGTTTGATCGAACCGTTCCGTTCAGATCACTCACTCACACTCCACTAACTAAACCTAAACAGTCAACCAGCGTCACTTACTTCACACCCATGTACGGTTTTGCACACATTGGCAGACCAAAAGAAACGTGACACATGGCTATGTACTATTATGCTAGTAAAATATCGGCGCTCGCCTGCGGTACACGTTGCAAGCAGACCGTGCTGCAAAAGTCTCGCGGTCAACGTGATCGCGATAAATACAACCGACACCATTGCAGTCACCAACGGCATCGACGTCGACACCAACACCATCACCAGCATCAGCACAGCACCGACGATGATGATGATGATGACGAAGACGGCGGCGGCGGTCATGATGATGCTTGCAATGCATGCAATTGCGATTGTATGGCTGATGATTGCGAGGCTGATGATGGTGGCGGTGGCCGGGGCGGTGGCGACGATTGTGCAACCAGCAGTGGCATCTTTGCGCTTGACGCACATAATTGCATGTCGGCGCTGCCGGATGGCATTCGTTTCAGACGTCGACACAGCGAGCAATTGGACGCTTACGACATGGACCTGCGGTTTCAACAAATTGAGGTGAGTTCAACAATTTGCCACACAAAATGCATGCACATTTTTTATGCCCCAACGGTGGTAGTAAAGCCTCATCAATCTTTCATGCAACAAAATGATATTCTTCGACAATTATTTGACATTTTTGCAAAGCCTTAATGACTTTACCGATTTAACCAAGCAAAGGGAAACATTTTTCATTAGACACACAACCATGGCAACATATTATAAATAAATGAACCATTAAATGTAGTTAATGCTGTTTTGAGCATTACTCTCTGCTTGTGTGTGTATCTGTGTAAGTGTCTCGCACACAGCAAAATGGCATCATAAATGCAATAAAGCACTTAAAATGACTTTTTAATGGCGAAAAATATAATTATTGACATGCACTTAATTATGTTACATTGAAAATGCTTAATTAATGAAATTTAACAAGGCTTGTGCATTTTTATTTAGTTTTATGAAGTGTTCACTTGAATTTTATTAAAATAAATCATACGCAACGTGTTGCCACTAGAATATCTTAAAGTCTCTAGAACTATAAACATGATGATTCGGCCCTGGAAAGATATTTAAGCTTTGCTTGAGGCATATGTATATATAAATTAAATAATAGGATACTTTTGAGAAAAAACCTAAAACAAATTGTTTTCTCAGGAACGACTTTATCGATTGATCCAATAACTTAGTACGACTCAAGCACCGTTAGGCGCTAATAAAAAAAAAAATAATTATATTTCTATTTGAAATGTTTACCCTTACAGCTTTCGTCGGACAAATCGTCAAAGGCCATGGGCTTTGGCATCGGCAACGCCAACTTGGCGACCGACGGCGACATCGTTCAATATGACATACCAAAAAATTCATTTATGCGCAGTCAATGCGATGTCAATTTTGAGGTGAGTGCACAGAATGCAAATTACATGCAACAACAAGTAATATTTAAACATTTTTCACGCACAACAAAGTTCGAAATTACATAGAAACATATTTTGATTAGTTTGTTGCGGCTTTCAAATCGATTGCTTTGATTTGAAAATATATATTTTTGTTTTTGTTATTTTTGTTTTCGTTTTTAATCGTTTTTCATTAGCATGAACAATTTAATGAAAAGTTGCAACAGCCAAACTAAACTTGTTTATTGCATTGCAAAAACACACACACACACAAACACAAATGAATTTCAGCTTAAATGTAAATGAGAAATTATCGAATTTACAATTTGATTTTCGTTTTTCATTTATTTTGAGTGTAATTTAATTAATATTGCAAACAAAACAACATTTTCGATTTCAATTTCAGAGCTCGGTGCTTGGTTCCGGTGGCATTATGTACATAAACGGTAGAATAGTTTCTGGTCCCTTGGACTCACTCATTGAGGTGCTTGTGCCGAAGAACATCATCGACTTAGATAAGGTATGTTTGATTTAATAGCATCACAAAACAAAATAAAATACTAATCAAGATTGCATGCCAAATTGGTTCAAAACAACACGTTTTTTCTGTTTGTCTTAGGAATTTGTAATCGACTGTTTACTAAAGATAATCCCAAAAACTTAATTTCTACTCTATATGATCTACTAACTACTACTACTAAGTGGTTCATATACAATTTTTCCAACCAATTTTTTTTCAATTCAACTCACGAAAAATTGCTTTAAACTTTAACTCAAAGCACAAACATTTGATATACAGGATTCTTTGAACGGTTAGTCAAAATGCCAGACCACATGACCTCAAAACGTTTCCATTAACAGCCTTGACAACAACTAAACACATAAATTAAAAATGCTCTGCCACAAAAATCAAACTTACATATGACAAATGCAAAAAATCAAATCGGAATTTTTTCGCAATATCAGCAAAAATGATTGAGAACGCTCAGCTTGACAGACATCGCGATTTTAATCATGCTTTCGTGGTTGCAATGCATATTCATTTGATGTTTCAGTGCAAAAAAAAAATGCGCAAATCTAAAACAATTAAAACAAACTGCCACGCCATAAATTCAACTAAAAAGCAAACAGAAAAATAATGTTCAAACTCAGCAAAAAATTATTTTTACATTTTTTAGTAGAAATTTTTTATTTGCCACAAACATTTAAGAAAAAAAATAAACAATGCTAAAAGCAAATGTGGCAAAATCACACATCAAATAAAAGATATTAAAGTATAACAAATGAAATAAACTAATAATAAACAAAATTAAAGTTGTGCGCAAATAAAATAAATATGATTTTATTTGCTCAGTGGCAGAAAGAAGAAGTATTATGACAAACCAATAAATGTTCATTTGATTTTTTGGTTAAGTAAACGAACAATGAACTGCAAACCGTGCAAATTTAGTGTAAATATACTTTAATAAATCTTAAAACTTTAAATTATTGTAATTGATTTGTTCATGCTGTGCTACAACAAAGCCACTTAAAGTATTCAATGCATAAAAGTGCTGAAATACGAAGTGAATTACAAGAAGACTGATTGCTGAAATTTGCTGAAAACCACAACAGTACTTCTTCTAATTAGACAAGCTGGCATACAAAAACATACGCAAATAAATCTACTTGGCTAATTCGACAAAGCAAAACATTTAAATTGAAAGTGTTGATTGCAAGGAAATTGAACTATCACTTTGAACATAAATCAGTGAAAATCTGTTGCCAAAAAACGACTTAGGCAAGAAAACATGTTGCCAAAAATTTAGGCTAACAAGAAGACTATGAACAGCAAGTTGGCTGCTTGCTTGGCTTTAAATTATTTTTGGCAAACAACGTTGTCAGCATTGGCAGCATGAGCCACACAAGCAGCCAAAGTATAGCAAGACAAGGCAGATAAACGCTCAAGGACACACACGCATGTATAGACGACAATAGCAAAAAGAAAAGGATAAAGTGTGTTAAACACATAGATGACACAACTCGACCAAGCAGGCCAAGCCAAGTTAAGCTGTTGGTGCGGTGTGCTGCAGCAAGGCAAGGCGTGGTTTGAACGCCACAAATGCCTCAAGTGCGAAAATAATTAATTCCCAACTAACAAATCCCAAGATTAGCGCTAATTTGATAGCGGTTGCAAACACCATCAACAGCACCAGCACTAAGAGAAGACCAAAGCACACGGCACACGGCAGAAATGTTTTGGTTTTGCCTTAGACCACAAACGACAGACAATCGTACAGCGCACATAGAAAGTAAATAAAACTAATTGTGTTGCTCTTAGAACGAAATACTTCGTACTTTTGCTTTCAGCGTATACAATTTACTTTTATTTCCATTAGGCGCAAATTTACTTAAGTATATATTTTTGTATATATGTGTGTGTGTGCGTTTGTACTTATAGCAATACTATACTACTTTATTTTATTTGCAGGAATTTATTTTCTCATTTTTATTATCATCACGTTTATTTCTGCGACCACATGAGCTGCTTGGCAAACTGTTAGCCGCGGTACCTGAAAGCGAATGTTTAGAATCGTTAGTTGCTCTCTTGGCTGAGTGGACACAAAAATTTCCATATGATTATCGTGATGAGCGCATGATGAGTCATGTTAAACATATCGTTGCCAGGTAAGTTCACAGCAAATCAATGTTAGTACGTGATAAGACTTAGAGCGCTAAACCTTAATTCATGCAACGATTTATTTTTGTTTTATTTACAGATGTTCCAATTCACATTTAGAAATTATAGTTTCGGAAATACTGAGTGCCTTGTTAAAACGTTTGACTGATTTAGAGAGACATGAAGCTGATTTACGTGCTTGTCAGACTAATAACGATAAGGTAAGTCGAAAGTTCGTTGTGGTTAACTTCGCTTCTTTGTTGTTTGACTCGTTAAATCAATGTAATCACTCAATGCTATACACGCTTGACTTCTTATCTTTTGTATTCGGATTGGATTGGCAATTAAATAGCTCGATTCAATCAAAACCCTAGACTGCCCCACGGCAACACAATACGCACAAATTTTATGCCGTCTCGAAAAGAAGCTGGCCAAGCATGTTGGACCGGAGGAGTTTTTGCAGTGCAACAGCAATGTGCTCATGGATAAACAGGTATGACAGACAGACACACACACACATATGCATGCGCATAAATTACATTGTGAAATCGTGCATCGCGTATACGCCATGTTGTACATTGGCACAATTTAAATTCATTTTGTCATGGCGCGCTCGCGCACATACACACAAACATTTTATTGATGAAGGCGCAACAAAATGAAAAAAAGAAGAAACTTAAAATCAAAAAATAAAAAAAAAATGTTTGTAATTATTTGAAATGTTCTTTGGTTTACAGAAAAAATGGGACCAACCCTCCACACTGGGCGGACCGCCGGGCACACAAGATCCAAAGAAGACCTGCAATTTGGAAACGTACCTGGACTGGTCGGCACGTTTGCGCCTGTTCGTTTGCAATGAGATACTGCAAGTAAGTCCTCAGCTATGTCAACACAACTCATGCACGCACACAAACACACGCGAGTCACTTACACATGAGCAATCGTGCATGAAAATCAGACATGGCCTGCGGTTCAAATACAGGCAGCACCATCATCAACATGTTAGTTCCTTAATTCCAAGCCATCCTTGCCCTGCTGAAGTTCGTTCACGTTGTCAACGCAGCCATGACAACCTCATCATTGGTGCTTTGCCTTACCTTTTGGCCAACACACACACACACAAACACACACACACACACAGGCTGTATGCCTTGTTCTTACCTATCACCGTTTACATGCATAAATAATACACAAATTTAGTTTGCACAAGCCAAGTATATATGAGCGTTTGCCTTTGAGCGTTTTAAGCGTGAGTATTCATTAAAAAATGTGCTAAAATATTTTCCGGCGTTTTAAATTTTCATTACGAAAGTGATAGGAAATATAAAAAAAACGTAGTATAACACAAGGAGTAAGTGAGGCAGCGACGAAGACATAATGAATACAAAAATCACGTGCCGCATTTGCAATTTATGCATAATGAAATAACTAAAGCAAAAAATACATTTAAAGCACGTTAAATAGAAATGAACTTATAACAAATTTGTGTCTATTTTCTTCTACTTCTTTTGCTCTTGCCATTACTCAAATGTCGCGCTTCCGTTGCGACGAACGAACGAACGAACGAACGGACGGACGTTAAACAACACAGTGCAGCGGCATTCGAGATCGCAGCAAAACGGTGGAATTGTGGAGCGGCGTGGCGCAATATTGTTTGCTTGTTGGCAACTACAACAGTGCGACGGCAATACTTGAGTCACTGGAGTCACCGCCAATTGCGCGACTCAAAATAACGGTAAGTTGTGAGTTAACAAAAACAAGAACAAGAAACAAAACACAATAAACAAGCGACAAACAAACAAACAAACGATTTAAGCGTCGACCAGACAAAACAAGTAGACATGTTCTTTATAAGGCTTGGTCAACAGACAGACAGTCGGACAGTCAGTGGGATACATAGAAAGGCCGAATGAGTTATAAAAACCAATGTGAAAACATGCCTCTGCATAAATATGCAAAATAAATGTACAAATGAAATTGCTAGAAATTTTATAGACAAAATACGTGTGAAGCAACGAAATGCCCGCATTTTGTGGCTAAACTTTGTAACGGAAATTAAAGCATTCGCAGGGCGTATATTTGTACGGAAATCATAGAACAAATCTTGTCTACAACGTTAGATTTTTATCTTAAAACTATGCCAAAATTCAAGGCATGAACAAGCGCTTAACACAATTGAAAATTTCACTTGTCACGGGATTTATATGCTATCCTTTCGTGCCATCGCGAACGTCTTTAAAATAGCAAAACTTATCGTAAACGAATTTGTTATCTCGTAGCAACATGACAACGAGCTAAAATAATAAAATCTCAAGCAGCAGCCACACGACTTAGCTTCCTTTGAACTATGCTTGTGTGCTAAAGAATCTTATCACGCTACAAATGGCCATGGCCATGAGCATGCCAGTTGCTGCTAGTATAATACACACACACACACACATACGAACAGATACTTATATATAAAGCACAAATGTGCAGCAGCCGTAATGCACTTGTAGTCAGTACGTACAAAATGCTGTAAGGCCGAGTCAGCCAATATTTTGGTGCTCGCCGCCATTTTGAGTTAATGTATTGCATTATGTAAATGGCAGGCGAAATTTATAACAGCATTTCATGCTTACAAACGTGCGACTAATGCATTTGCCTGAATGGGCCTGAAGGCCTTAAGATTTAGTAGTACTTGTAGTAGTGGTAGTAATCTTAGTCATTGTCAGCCTAAGTTCATATAATGCAGACATAATGTGGCATGCAGCTTATACGCCAGACAATGAAGTTGATAATGGCGCACTGCTTAAATTTATGTGTCTTGATAGATAGGCTTGAATTATTATTCAATTTTGTATTTTTAAATTTCGTTTATTTAAAGTTTGAATTTCTCTAAGTTTTAACACTTTTAGCAATTTTGCTTAACACTTTCGAAATGCAATAACATGCACAATCACCATCGATTATGTTCGCCGCTCGCATAACGTCATGCTCAACGCTAGTGTACAAGATTTAAATTATATTTACTGCAATGTCACTCAAGCAGCATGGCAAGCAAACACATAAGCTGACATAATGGCATCAGACTGACGTCAACCGAGCGAAACTAAACGTTGAAATCTGCAAAACAATGCACTGCAAAAGTTTTAAAATCGCCAACTTGCTAACTGACCGAGTGACATGGCACAGAAACTAAATCATGGCTTGCCAACGACTCTTCACACTGACTTTCTTCTGCTTTTGTTTCTTTTTTTGTTCGTGCAACGCCTGCACTGAAATTCATTCAGTTTGGTCTTTCATATTAAGTATTTTGCATTTGTGGCAGCAACATTTCCCAAACTGAAATCATCAACACTTTCATTTTTGTTTTTTTTTTTTCTTTCTTTATGTGCGCAACTTTTGCGCAATAACGGAAAACGAGTAAAAATCGCTTAAAAAGCGTTGCAACGAAAGCAAAAATTATAAAAGTGTTGTTGATGATGTTGGTGGCGGCAACTTGGCCAAGTTGGCGTCAAATAACCAACGTTTTGCTCATTTGATTGCAGTTCATTGATGTGCTCAATGTCAATTATTTTTTATTGGAATTCTACATAGACTGGTTCCGATAATTTAGTTGTCAGATGTGCGTTATTATTTTGTAAGGCATCAAGAAGTCAAGTCGAAGTTATCCTCTTGTTTAAGAGTCATGTATCTGGCGCACAATATTGGCGTACATCATCTATCATAAACTAAGCCGAAGTGCTGAGTTTCCGATTTGTATACGATTTTTTTTTTATTAGTGCTAAAATATAATACAATTTTTCTATTTTATTTTATATATCATTTAAAGTACACTCTTTGCAATGATACATGCAATTTAATTTTATTATGTCTATTTCACTCATTTTTTTTCCTCCCAACTTTTGATCTCCAAATTGTTCTTTGATTTTAATTGTTGGTTCATTATTTTTACTAAAATATTTCTCACCGTAGTGCATGACACTTTCAAAGTCGTAAGGTAATCCGAAATCAGTGATTTCATCACTTGGCTGCTTAACGAAATTGTTTTCATGGCCTTCTTTAATATTATCATAGAGAACGTCAACATACTCATCGCGATTAGTACTCGTTTGCTGATGTCGAAAACCGAGAGTATGCAAAAGTTCGTGTGTGATAATTCTACTATTAATGCAACCAACGGATAATTCAATTTTTATTCCTTTTCCAAATCCCACACCAGCTCCGCATCCATTATCGACAGTTATAATTTTTACATAAAATTGATCCCGTTCAATGTCCGCTTCATGAAATTGAACACAAGAAACATTCTCAATGCCTCTCATAGCTTGTCTGATTACTTCCTTATCAATCTCAGCTGCAAATAAGTATAAGAAAATTTTTTTTCATTAGAAGTTAGAATCCTGTTTTGAATAGACTTAACAATCGAACTTTACTCACAAAATTTGCTATCAATATGATAAGGCACGGTTGCATTCGGCCATTTTTTGCCTTCATCCGAAATAACGTTTCGTGTAAGATCTTGAAAATCTTGTTTTATACTACCGTCAACACTTTGCAATGGCAATGCCAGAGAAACGTTTAAAAGAGCCAATGAAACTGCCAACAACGCCCAAAAACCAAATACAATTTTCATGTTTAATACTTTAGTTAGTATGTTTGAAGCTTAAAAGCGAACTGATATAAGTTTGTCGAACCTCGCTTATATACTTAGTTTGACGACACAAAAGTGTCATAGATTATCTTCTTTATGGCCTTAAACGTCAGACATGTCGAAATAATGCAAATTTTTTCAAATGATAAAATTGATAATAATGAAATACTTATATTTGTAATATATGAGTATGAGTAAGGGAAAATTGAATTTCCATGTCTTTAAAAAGTGACATCATATTTGTATTTAAGCAAACCTAGAAGTTCTAATAATAAATCTAAAATAATAATTTTAAGTATATAATAGTTCTTCTAGTAACAAAAATAATAGTTTTTGTAATCTGCAAATAAGTTTTAACCCCTCACCGTGGCCTTATCAACGAAACTGTTAATTTATTGACTAGACTTTATATAAACTTATTGAATGTTATTAAGTGTTTTGTTAAAAGAGAAATGGCCTGCAAGCATTTCAACTTAATATATTTTGAGTGCAAAAAGTTCAGTTTCAAAGGAAAAAAAAATAGAAAATATTTAGTTAACAGTCTGTAAAATTTATGTTAACAGTAAAATGCATCTTTATTCTGCATCTCACATCTGTTCAAAATGCTTAATAGAATGCTTTCGATATATTGCGGCTAGTCAAATAAACTAAGTTTTTTAGTTGCACAAAGTTTTTCTTTCATAAAAAACAATTTTTAAACAATTTGCTCTTTGACATTTATAGTATTATGATCCGATCACTATAAAAAATTACTTCAATTGTGATTTACAATAGAGAGCTTAACTCTTCTTTTAATACATGTTTTTTCTTTCATTATTTGGCAAACTGAGTTTGAAAAGTATCGTCATATGTTTGAAACAAAAACAATGAGAATGAAGGGCGTCATTTGGGCGTCTGCATGAAACCACAGTTTTGGGCGTCAAAGTGTTGCATTACAACTAAGCACCGCTTGTGCTTGAGTGTGTGTGTGTGTGTATTGCAGCATATAACTTTGCTTTGGAAATTGAAAAACAAAAAATGTTTCCTTTCCAAATATACGTGAGGGCAACTTTTCACTGTTGTTCTTGCTTGGCACATTGAGAGTCACAGCGGCCACACTGGCATTGGCGTTGTCGGTGTCGGCTACCACTTCCTGGTGGTTGTCCTTGCGGTGCCTGCTGATAGTTCCTTTTTTTTTTAGTTGTTTTTTTCGTTGGTTTTGTTATTCTCTTTTTGCGTCAACTTGTTTTCCTTGCAATGGAAAATGAATTAACGGCAGGCGAAGTTGAAATGTGCGCGCATTCGTACTAAATTCAACAACATTTTTCAAGCATTTAATTAAAAGTTTGTAATTAGTAAATGGATTTTTTCCGTTAAGTGGTTTTACGCGTTTTTGTGGTTTCCATTTTTGCCAACACTAAAAAGTGTTTTGGCTTCTTGAACTGAGCAAAGTGTGTGACAGTAACAAGCGTAAACATTCAATTGGCGAAAAAAGAAATAGAAAAACCATTTTGTTGATAAATAGTTTACAAAAGTTAAACGAAAGTAATACTTGTATCTTTTATCTTTCAACCAAAAAAATATATATATATGTATCAAAAACGTAATATTGCATGAAGTAATTTATTTTGCTGCTGCACAAATCAAAGGCGAATTAAAGCAATTAGTAATTTGCTTTATGTCAAACCAACAAGTTGTAAATGCTCTTTTCAGCTTTAGTTCTTTCAATGTACGAACAGATTGCAGATTTACGCTTATGGCTGTAGTTCAGTCAAGCGAACGAAACCTCCCGTCTGCCCACAATGTATGTATGCCATTCAGCTTAAAACAGAAGCGCATATACATTTTCTTCTTTCATTTTTAGTCTAGAAATAGAAAGCATGCAAGAAAATAAGAAATATATGGTTAAACTACAAAACCATGCTGCATAAATTTTACATTGACCACGTACAAATTTTTTGTTTGCAAAGAATTTTCTTTAAATTTTTTTATTATTCTTTTTTTTTTAAACCCAAAAGTACATGTGTGTGCGCAACGAAGTTGAAATTGTAAAATATGAAATTCAAATATTGATTATCAATATGCAAGCATACATGAATACCTCAGCAGATGACAGGTTGTGTGGCACTTGCATATCGGTCGAAAATATTGAAGCAAGAATTTACACAATTGATAAAATTTAAAAATTATAAAGCAATTTTACGCTTGCAACGGAGGCTTGTGCACTTTAAGTATGTGTGCATTGTTGCTGCTTTACGAGTGCGTCAGATACATATTGATTGACATTTGGGTAGCCTCGCTTGTTGCCACGACATGCACGGCGACACGTGTGTCTTGGCTGTCAACGTCAAGCCATGCTGGCGTGTACAGCACAAAGATATACAAACGAAAACGAAGTTTATTAAGCAATTTCGATCTTTCCAACTTTTGCAAATTTTCACTTGTCTCGTGAAACAAACACAGATTGCCCTTGTCTGAGGACACTTTATTGAGCTGTACTTCAATTGTTGTTTGCAAAGTAATAATGTTGTTCTAGAGTAGCCTTTAAGCGCGTCATAGTTATGCAAACGTTAATGAAATTCAAACTTTGGTCAATTTATGTCAAACGATACTAAAAAGTAAAGTGAAAAGCTTTTGCAGCAATAAAAACTCACTGAAATCGTAGAAAATAAAGTCATAAACCGGTGTTGAATCTTTATTAGCCCAACAGGCACAAACACACATCGAATTAACACTAATACAAACTTATGTATATAAGCAATTTTTACGACACAAATGACGTAAGACATAAACTTCAGACAAATACGAAAATGCTTTCAATCCATGCGACTTTCTTTGACAATTTTGCTTGTTTCAAACAAAACAAAGTATAATGAATAAAAAACTAAATCCTCAATTACAGTGGAGCAAATTACATGTAACGTGTCAACAATTGGATTGCATGCAACGTCATGCCGAGGGACATGGCGATTTGTGGCAAAAACAGGCAATTGTCTTAAATGAGAATCATCATCAGCAGCAACAACAGAAACTACAACAACAACAGCAACAGCAACATCTAAAGACTGATATGGCAACGATATTATTATCGACAACAACATCGACCGCATCAGCAACGGCGTCATCACCGACGCCATCAACATCGACAATGACAACAACAGCAACAATAAACACAACATCAACAGCAACGCCCGGCACAGAGCCACCGCCACCTACGATGCCAACGCTAGCGGCTAACATGGGTTCAACAATGATTGTGGGTGTTGATGTTGTTTGTGCTTCGACAACCACTTCCGGCTTGCATGCAACTGAGAATATAACAACAGGAACAGGAGGAACAACAGGAACAACAACAGCAATGTTACCACTAACACTAACAACAGCAACGGAAGTTGCCACATTGGCCACTGCCAACAAAAAACTCACAAAATCTGTCATAACAACAACAACAACACCACCAACAATAACAGCAGCAGCAGCGCCCATGACGACGGCATCATCATCAACGTCATCAGTGAAACCTAATGATTGGGTTGTAATTCCGGTGTTTGCGGATATTGTTAAATTGGCATTGACTGCACGTGAGTGCTGCCTGCAACGGTGAGTAGCATCAAAATACACATACACACATACATACATACATTTACCATACACGTTAGTATAATGAGTAAGTTGATCTCTGTCTGTATGTCTGTCTGCCAAGCTTTGTATGGCGATGCCATGCGGTTTTATTGTCAACTATTAATTAAAAACTTCACTACAAAAGTCACATCATTTTGCGGTCAATTCGGCGTATATATTTTGCGCCTTTTGCGCCCTTTGTTATGCTATAATTAATGACACGCATACGCCGCATTGGCTGAGCGCGCATTATGCCGTTGCTTTATTTAACGAATTTGACCGATGATAATTAATAAATTTTGCACACATTCAATACCAAAAAAAAAAAACAAACGACGACACGTTGATTAAAGTGTTTTTAATTGCATTTAAGAATTCTAAACAAACCAATACGACAAAATTATGTTCATTCATTTCTATTTAGTTAATATAATTGCGTCATTTAAAATTTACAATGGAGATTTCCAAACGGTATTTTTTTCCAGAGATTCCAGAGTTATTATTTCTTTATTGGGACATTTGAGCTTATACTTTTTTTAATAGATCTTCAAGTCATTTTCTTAAAAGTATGAATTTAAACAATATCTTATAAGGCAGAATTCATATGGAAGAGAAAAGAAGCTCTTTAATTTCGGAGATTTTAGAGTTTTCCACTTAAGTCAAAATCTCAAACCTATTTAAAAGCGAGCACTTACACCTTAGGAGAGTTAGGATAGTAGGCTTATAAATCATTTCTACATGTCAAGATGAACAACATGATCCTAACCACAGAAACATTATAATATAATTATTTATAAAGGTTATTATTGACTGGAAGGCCGAAATAGTTTCACAAAACTTTCTTAAATATTTTTAAAGACATTTTTGAGCAAACATTTTGGAACACATGATGAAACAAATCGCTTTAATATGCTCAAAATTAACAAGAATTCCACAACAATTTGCCGCGGCGCGCTCTTTATGACACACACACACATATCACTACAACCAACACCATAAACAAAAAGCAATTTTGCAAAAACTTTGCACACAAGCGAAACACTTTTTCTTTCCTTTTAGCCACGCTCAATACAAAATTATGCAACTTTTAATGAAGAGTTGGCTTGAAAAACATTAAACTGAAAAAACAAGCGCACTGCTTTGACAGACTTTGACGCTACTTAAGATATGAAGGCCGTGAAAGTTAACTGCACTGCAATGCACGGCGGCAAATTCACTAGAGTTTTAAATGCAGATAATAAGCCAACTTCATAACTTGATGCAAAGTCATTAAAGTTTTTTACCGTATGCTAGATTACGCGCGTGTGTGTGTGTGTGTGTTTGTGTGGTTGTTTGGCTGGCATGCAAATAATTCATACTATAAACATACGCACGCAGACTGCGCACAAACAGAAATATTACACATACGCAATGTTGTGCGAAACTAAATTGAGCTGCGCAAATTGTGAAAGCCCAAAACTGATAAAATTATGCTAAATGTTACTTTTGCAATCATTTTATGAACAAATGAAAACAAACATTTATATATATTTTCACATTCGTTACTGAATCTGCTTGGCCACATGGTCGTCAACCGCAAATCCGCTTTACGTGAACATTTAAGCGGTTGCCAAGCGCGTAATAATAAATCCGGTCATTGCAATCGTTGCACTTTCAGCCGATACGGTTATGGCAACGGAAGTACAACTCTGGCCATTGGTTTTGGCAAGTGACAACGTTTGCTCTGTCCACTAAAATCCTCTGTCCAGGCATCACAATTGACATACAATGCACACAAGCATAATTATTAGAGCGGAAACCAAACTGAACTTTTAGTAAATGTCACTTTAAAGCTAAAAACTTCCCCTACACTCAACTACACATAATTAGGCCTACAAGCTTTAAACGCAAGCAAATCACGCCCACATGTGTACTAGTTTTCAATGAGATAATTAGATGCTCAATTTCATCAATTAATTATAATTGCATTGCAGTATTGCTCAACACTTATTGGCTGTGCGTACGGTTCACCGATTCGAATCAATATTGCACAATCGAACCGAAAATTCGATCGATACATTTTCAGTTCGTATGTTTTCGAGGCTTATAACATACAAACCGTTTCGGTTCAAAAACTTGCTGACGCTCATTGCTAGCTAAGACCATATATGGCATGTATGTGTGTAAAAGTTGAAAACCCAACGAAATACATTATAATAAAACTGTAAAAGTTATAGTAACAGACTTTAAGGCATCTGCTGCAGCTACTGCCGTGCATAGAACTCTCGATAGAAGTTTAGTGGAAACAGCAAAAAAGACAAAATAAAAATGCCACAAATAGAAAACCGTTTTATCTGCCAATTGCAGTTGAGTTGCAGTTGGCTTGGCAGCTGGCAAAAGGTTCAACATACTTGTAACTTGAAACTTTTTGCGCTATCAAAGATACTTCGCCCACTTGTGCGAAAGCAACGATTTTTGCCGTTTATTTACAAGCGCTTTCGACAATTGTTTTACTTTACTAACGTCCGTGCTGCCCCGCCTCAGTATTTTTCATTGTAACTGCTTGACTCATACACATACGCACACTCTTTCTCTTCTTCTTCTTCATTTATACAGCTTACCGAATGGGCACATCAATATAAATGCCTTCGATCGTGTGGCAGCCATTGTCGGCGCCTTTACGCGCCACATGCAGGCTGTGAAGTCAGGCAATGAAGCTGCAACAACGGCAAGCAACGTCAGCAGCACAACCACAACAACAGCAACAACAGCAACAACAACAGCGACAACAACAAGCGGCAGCGGTGAATATGAACTCTTCTGTCGGCATATGCAGAAAACTTCCAAGCTTAGCGAAACGGGTAAGTCAAATGTGTGTATGTGTGTGTGTGTATGAGTGAGAAAACTTTTTGTTTTTTTTTTTCACTTACACACACATACGCCCTTTTTTTAGTGGCTTTCATTACGTTTTTCTTTTTCACATTTCATTTCGTTGTTGTTCGCTGCCTGCAAAGCATGTATGCTCGCTTAAGTGTTTGCCGACGCGGTTTTTCACCCATGACTGCTTATTTGAGCGGCTGCAGAAGTTCACTAGTTCTTTAGCTAGCTAGTTAAAGTTCTTTCGATTTTTCTTTTTCCACTTGCAGGCCACAAGTGCCTATTGGGCGCAAAATAAAGAAAAAAAAAAAAAGAAAAAAACCAACAAAATGCAAATGAAATTTTTACGCAGCCCGCTAGTCAAGTAGGTGTGCAAGTAAACTTAATTGCACCCCGTCGGCGCATGAGTAATATGAGTGGCTGTTTGCGTTGTGTGCAAACGAGCCATGAAATGTTCGCATTTAAACGTCACTTTAAATATTTACAAAATACATAAAGACTGGCGCTGATTTGCGTCACGACAAATATCATTGCAAAAACATAAGCGAAAACACAACAATTCAATTACAAAATTTAACAAGCAAGCAAACAAACAAACCAACAAAGACAATGGCCAAACGCCGTTTTTGTTGTCTTGTACATTTTTACGCTTTTTGCTTCTTGCTGTTTGCCTTAACATGCTGTTTTGCTGTCCGTCCTGCTGATGCCGTCCTTTTTGCCATGGCACCCGCTGTGCTGGCATTTCACAACTGCCTTCTTAATGTCGTTAATTAATTCAAGTGCAACAATGAAGACAATAAAACAAACGAGTTTATGGCAACGAATTGCTTATGAACTTGCCTTATGCCAGACCAGACCATGCTGTGTGCGCGCACACAAAACTTCAAAACTCCGAGACGCACGCAACAGTGGCGCACGTCCCCTCCTTTCGACCAGCCGACCGCACGACTTGACTGCATGAATTTGCCTTGTACATAATTAAAAGCAATTTAGTTGCTCACTCTGCCTAAAATGCGAAACTTTTGAGTCAACTGCAATTGCTTCTCACAGTCGCCGAGCCGAGCGACACTTCAACAAAATGTTTAGAAAAAAAAATATAAAAACAAGAAAGGGAAAAGAGAGAAGGCAAAACAACGAAACGCATGCAAAGCAACGTACAAGTAATAAATTAGTTATGATTAATTTTACGCTAAGAAAAATGTGCGTAGTGTTCTGCTATTTGCAACTTGAAAAATGATTGCATTTAGTCCAAAATATGACTTCCTTTAATTATGTTAAGTTCAACATAACATAATGACTTGCAATTGCTGGAACGTTGGAATTAGAATGCAAAGTGTCTGGTATACGGTGCCAATTTCTTTTAACATAACTATTTAACAGCACTCATAACATTTTTTTTAACATTTATATAGTGACTTTTAAAGGCATCAAACTGCACTGCAATTATTTAATGAATTACAAACATTTTGCCAGCTCAACTCTAAGTAAATTAAATCCAGCCAAGAGCGCTAATTTTAATAGAACAACATGGAGTTCTGTGCCACACAAAAGACTGCAAAAATTACAATGGAACAGCCACACAAAAGACTATGTTAAAGGCTTTGAAATAAGGCAGCACACACACATGAGGGAGTACTACACATCACAATGCCAAATTAAGGCGGCCCGGCGACATTTTTGTTATATGCTCGCTGCCGCACACATGAACCAAAAACGAAATCATAAAACAACAAAACGAAAAAAAAAACAAATTTTTATGAAACCACTACAAAATGACTTTCAAACAACTTTAGTGCGCCGCAAGCAAATACTGAAAGGACACACGACTGGCACAACAGCGAATGCAGCTGCGACGCCGACGACGACGTCGACGGCTGCCACAACGCTGACGGCGCACTGCGAACTGCCATGACAACATAAAACTTTCAAATCCTTTTTGAGCTGTCAACATGCGCTGCAAAACTGATGCACGCTACCGTTTTTTTTTTCAAAACACGTGATGAAAAATGCCAAAAAAAAATAGCAACGACAAACAAAAAGCGAGTCAACAAAATAAGAAACCAAGTTTGTACAAAGCATAAGCCGAAAAAATGAATAACAACAACAGCGAATTCCTGCCAATAGCAAAAGCAACGCAAACTCAAAGCAAACTCACAAGAAGTAAAATAACATTTTTAGAAAAATCACAACAACTCTTCTGGCCAACAAATAAAACGCATCTTTTGCGTTTGTTGCAATTTCTCGCTGTTTTTTTCATTGAAGGGCAAAACTTCAACACAACACGGGACAAAGAAATACAGTTATAAAAAAACAACCTAAAGGGATTTCACAAAGTTTTGCCATTGCTGAACTTGTTTTTCAAACTGACTGTTCTTACCACACACACACGCCCCATCGCTCTTCATCAACAACGCCGACACCATGTGCATTTGAGTTTTACTTGTTTCCTTTGGCCAAAGCGTCAACTTCCGGCATTGCTGCGACATTTTTGTTTTTAACTATATAATCTTCAGCTTGTATTTGTAACAACTTTTTTGTATTTTGTTTGCATATTTTCGTTATCGATATCAAGGATTTCCTAACAAAAAATTAAACTTCTACTTTGGCTATAAACTTGACTTGACTGCTTGGCATTCAATGGGCACCTTTGGCCTTGCTGGCAAGACCAACATAAGCGCAACTAATGCAGAGCATTATGCACTTTTCGGTAGCTTCTTTTATCAACTTTCTACTAACTTCTATTGTCAAGTTGTCAATGTCATTTGCCAAAAAGTTATACAAGTCTGACTCTGCAGTAACAAATATTTTATCTATGCGTGTACTTGTTTTCGTATTTTGCAAAAGCACTTTTTTTGCTATGACTTGACATTATTTATACACGTGGGCTTTGATAACAATGCAAATTTGCTTAGAAACTAAAATCGCACAGAGCAACATTCAAAACAACATACTTGTCTATCTACCACGATCCCGCCCTTAGTGAGGCTTTGCCTTTAATGTTTAATTACCACAACCGCCTAATTAGCCGTGCTTCAAGTAAGCCAACTTGGCATACTAAAATGCATTAAGAGCTTAGTATCATATTAAGCTGAGCAGCGCTTTAATAAAGTAAATTTAAAAATAAAAATAAATCTCAAATAAACAACTTAGATTGCATAATAAAGTCAAGTAACAATGTTATTATTATTCTAAAGGGGTTAAAGGACATGGCACAGCGGTTGGTCGCACACAGCGTGCCTTTATTATATTTCATTTCGTTGAGTATTAAAAACAAAATGAAATAAAAGTTATCCCTATATAAGGCACTAACGATGCTAACAACGGTGGAGAAGGATTGCTTTGGTTTGGTTTGGTTTGTTGAACGTTGAATGTTGAACGACGTAAACGAAGAAAACCATACTGACTTCTGACTAACAGCCTTAGTGAATATGCTTAGCATTCGTAATAGCTGAGCGACGAGGAGTAACAACAACAACAATAGCAGTAATAATGAAAACAACAACAACAATTGTTATAATACTTGCTCTCTTATTTGTGAACAACAAGACAAAACAGAACACTACTCGGCTCGTTAAATTGCATTCTGATGCTGTTGCTTTCGTTGTTGCCGCAGCGGCGGCAGCAGCCAAGTTGGCCGTGTTGCAAATGCCAACGCCAACAACAACAACGGAGTGAAATGGCAAAAGTAATAATAAGAGAAACTTTTGCAATTCTTCTCAGTTTACATCTGTGTTTTCTTTATGCGAAATTTTCTTCATGTTTTTTTTATCATTACTTTTTTTTTTCATTTTGTTGTTGTCGTTGTTGTTGACACTCGTGCGGCATTGTTTGACAAAGCCTGTCAACAATTTCTTTTTCTTCTGCTGAGACATGCCATGCAAAAATTAAAGTCTCTCAGTCAGTCAGTCAGTCAGTCAGTAAGTCACTTAGTCAAACAGTCAAAATGTCGTCATTATTCTTACTGCAGGCGTCAGTGCTCAACAGGATATATGTAAGTTAAAAAAAAGAAAAAAAAAAACAACAACTGAGCTGTTTCACTTGTCCGTATTGACAGCAGGTGGCGCCACTGTGCTGTGTGTACATGTAAGTGCGACAACAACAGCAACAATAACAGCAACTTCCTTTTCTGCTATTTCCTTTTGCTGTTTACTGACAATTGTTGCTATTGCTACTGTTGCCACTGTCATGACATGACTGACAAACGACTAAAGTCACTCAACAGTTAAGTTTCGCATTTCAATCCTTCGCATTTATTCATTCATTCGTTCATTCATATATTTATGCATACTTTTATGCAATTTACTTATTTATTTTATTAAATTCATTAATTTGCAAACTCACAAAAAAACACACACAAACACATTAAATGTAAGCCTGAAAGAGATATCAATATAATTTTCATTACACATCGAATTTATTTCTTTTTTTTTTTTGTTTTGCATACAATTTATCTGCAATTTCTTTTTAATTAAATGCATCCAATGAGTGCAAAATTTCATATACTGTTGAATAAATATAATTTAAATGTTCTGTAAAAGCACACAACCATTTGCAACATGCGTTTCCTTCCGTCAATTCAGGCAGCGAACGCCGTTGGCAAAAGAGCCGTAAAATTGCCAATAGTTTTTCTTTTTTCGCACACATTATCTTTTGTTTTTAAAACGCCTTTAATTGAAAGTCGCACACTCATTAATATGTGATATATGAAGATAAGCATTTCAGATGACATCATTATATCATTAGCAATTTTACGTAATGAAAGATTAATTTCACAAAAAGGAAAAAAACAAAACTTGACTTCAAATGAACTTAACTGCCAAAGAAACATTAACCAACATTAAAAATGCCATTCCTTCCTCAAGTCTCTTATGAATTTAATTTAATGCTTTGTGTTGTGCTCTTTAAGACACATGTATGAAAGTTTGTGTGTGCGAAATGCTTTGCCATTAAGTTGTACGAAAATGATATATGTATTATATGTTTGTTTGTCTCTCTGTCTGTCTGTGCAAGCACATTCATCATTTGATTTATTAATTATTGTGTGATAACCTTACATCATTTAGTTTTGACAGTTTGCCAAAAAGCCAAAACGAAAACAAACAAATCTAACCAGCATTGACAAACAAACACATGTGCCGAACCAACCAACCATTCAACGACCTTTAATAATGTATCAGTCATTATTTTTTTATTTTTCTTTGAACATAGTATTACGCATAGGGTGGCGTATACGCAATAGTTCTTATAACGGTCCTAAAACATGTTTGTCTGTATTTGGGCTAATTTTGTGTTGCCTACATTTGATTTCTTGTTTTATATAATCATTAATAACATTTGCTTTGCCTTTTCTGCATATAAAAAAAAACAAACATTATAAATCGCTTTGGCACTTTATTTTTTTTAACTAAAGATTCCTCAAAGCTTTAATAGCACACAAAATGAAAATTGTTTGTGCAAAAATTTACCTCAATTCACATTGAAGCACATTGCTTATTGTCAACAGTAAAGCAAATATTATTTTTCTCTGTTGATATGCTTTTGTTTTATTTCATGGAGAAATAAAGTCAAAAATAGTTTACGCTTTTCTGCAAACTCGGGAATTCTGTATTGTTTTTCTTGCAAACACTTTTGTCATGAGATAAAGCAGAGACGAAGGAACTCTTCTACACACACTTAAACACAGGATGAGTGGTATGTAGGGCTTTTGGCATTTATGTCTTGAGCATGTCAAAGTTATGCGCTAAGCGCGTAAGAGCAGAAATTCAAGAAGAAGAAAAAGCGTGTAAAAAGCGCCATTGCAGCAAACATTAATATTAAAAGACGGTTTGTGCAACGCATTTGACTTCTTTAAGGTTTTGACGGCATTAAGTTTTACGCAAACGAAGTGTCAACAAGGCAACACAATATATGCGGTTCACAATTTTCAGACGACAATAATATGAATGGTCTTTAAAATAAAGTCACACACAAAAAAGTCCTTCATCATTTGAACTAGTGTGCCGTATGTAGTCATGCAGCTCTATGTATCTTATGCTTATTCATTATTCAAAAAATGTTCTTGAAATATAGAAGACTATCTATTCAGTCAGCTTTAAAAAAGAAAGTACATAAAACATATATTTTCGCTATGGGTAAAATACAAGGGCGGTTCCTATCAAAAGTTTTTTCTTAATATATTGAAGGCATGTGTCTTTTATCGATGAGGTCAATTTGATACTATTTAGTTTCTGCTTAATGCCTTCAGCATTATTTAATTTGTGTATTGAAACAATCGAAGTCATAATTCCGTTGTTTTTGCCTTCTTCGACGCAATTTCATTGGAAAATATTTTTTATTTGACTGTCGTTGTTTCCACGAATGCCCAGTCTCATTGGCTTGTCGTCCATCGTGACCCACCGTTGGGGCCAACACCTTGCGCACACTTAAGTTGTCTTCTAAAATATTGATGGATGTTTGTCTGAAACTCTGTACGATGTCCTTTGGCAAATAAAAACTTTCCTTGTCCACAAAAAAGGGCATTTATCGATCGAGCCTTATATTGAAACTGCCAATCTTACTCCGGCTGTAAAACAATGCGCAAAGTCAATTTAATAGAAATCAAAATGTTTAATTTGGCACGGCGCGTGGTTACTTTTATCAACGATACAATTTCCATTATTGCCGAAAATGTTGTTTGATTGCCTCGTACAACAAGTAATAAGAGACACACAGAACAATTGCAAGTGTAATCAATACAGTCAATCTTCATTTTCATCTGATGATTGGATACTAATGCAATCGAGGAGACCAACGCGTTGACCATGCGTTAAACGAAATTTTCGAAACAAAGAAATTTCCGAAGCGTGAACACGCTCATATTTGAGACAATAAACCAGCAACGACATTACTTCGTAGTCCGGACACAGGATACAACGGAAGAAACGGACAGCTGCAGGTTACAACCGTGAAGCAAACGAATCGAAACGTACAAATGAAAACCTGCAGCAAGATACATTTATGTTTCCTAGAAATCGCCTAGGATGCCGCACAACGTCCTTAACGCCCACGCTCCTGCTCCCTACACAACTGACTGGCTGTCAGTCTAACTGTCTGTCCTTCTGCTTGTCGTTGAGTCTTTGTGTCTGCGTGTCAAGTGCTGTCAGTGTCGGTCAAAGCAATATCCGCAATTTTCAAAGCGTATCCTCAGGATATTTTTCGTGTAACTAACAGCAGCAGACAAGTTGAGAATGTCAGCTACAAAAAACAAAGTACATGACGTTGAAGATACACGCAAGTTTATTGCATTTTCCAAAAATTTTAAATGACTCGATAAGCATGACTATGAGCCCAAAATTCGGTTGGTATTATTTTGAACATCCTCTAGAAAATATTGCAGAATATCACGAAAAATTACACCAAACTTCTAATCGCTAGCATTATATCAACTTCGATGCTTCTTCTTTTGCCATTGGTGCGTGTACACTGTACAGAGGCTGCTGCAGCTGCTGTTGTTTCTTCTTCTTCATCTTCTTGGCAGTCACTTAAACGTGCTGGCGCTTGCAATAAATGTTGCCATTTAATCGTTTTGTCACAACTCTAACAACAACAATAGCAACAACAAAACCGGTTACAACTGACGACATTTTGTGCACACAGACAACGTGGGCAATATTTAATGCGCGCCTTCGCTAAAAACTATTGGGCGTGGCATCGGATCGCATCACATAACATAGCATTGCACTCCGTTGCGTTGCGTTCCGTTCCGTTGCGTTGTAACGTTTCCTTTTATGCTAGCAACTATTATCCGGACTGCATTTAACAACAACAACAACTCGAACTCTCGCTGGTAAACTCATTTGTGCGCAGCAGTTTTAATTTGTCTCATTGGGAATGAGTGAATGAACGCAAAAGCGAAAGGCAAACTGAATGGCAGTGCATGACTGATGGAGTGAGTGGGTGAACCAGTGAATGTGTGAGTGAATAAACGAGAGGGCATTGTGCTTGCCAGCAGCACTTTGTAAGCAAATACATGTTTGTATGTATGTATGTATGTATGTGCTCAGTATGCGTCAGTGCTAGCGCAGCAGCAGAACACGCGAAGCAGCAAACAAATGGGTAAGAAGAAGCAGATGCCGAAATGACAACGTACAAGTGCAAAGCACATTGCTGCTACCTGCAATGGCGTCCCTATCGTGTCACTTGCCACTAACTATGACTGCTGCATAGCGATTTCCTTTTGCAATTTCACAAGAATTTTTCGTTACCTTTCATTCTTCTCATTATTATTATTATTGTTATTGTTGTTGTGAAAGCGAATAATTTTGCAAGATGAACAAAATTCCTATGACAGAGAAACACATCGTAGCAATTTTGTCATTACTCAAGGCAATACACAAACAAGTATAATTTTGTTGTCACATGCACACGTACACAGTCACAAAAACAACGTTAATTTTAAACACAAGCAACATTTTCCCCAAAGTGTTAACGAAATCTGATCTAAGCTAATGAAAGTCCTTCTAAATTGGCCACAAACATTTGTAAAAGCTTTGTGGTCCGAAAGCTTCCTCTCTAATGAGCACAATTAAAAGTACATGCCCATCAAATTACTTAAGTCAAGAGATTGTACAATATAATAACAAATATTTGTAATTATCAAACATAACTGAGGTGTCCTGCTCATGACTTGTTTACTTGTTTCCGTATGTTTGTGTCCTGTTGCAAAACATTTTCATTTCAAGTAACAATTGATTTCATTGTTGTCATCATCAGCAACAGCAACAACAACGACAACAACAACTGTGGCTGTAAAAGCAGTTAAGGAATTGGTGAGCGGTGCGAAGTGTAGATAAGAGTAGACATGTTAATGCCAACCAAGCGTTGGCATATTTATGTACGCTTGTCGTACGCATATCCTTGCCGCATTTGATACAATGCACAAATGACATGGTCTAATATGCAACAAGAAATTTATTTTCAAACAACAAAATAAATAACATAACAAAATAACTTTGCATTTGTATTTGTGCATGTAAGCGCGCTTATTTGAGTTCAAAGGTTATTGTTGCTTATAAAATATGACAGTTAACTTGGCAATTTGCTCCAGATGAATACTCCAAATAAAATACATGAATTTGATTGTTCTGTAAGCGTTTTAGCATATTAGAAATGTACATAGTTTTTGAGTAATTGAGTTTTGAGAACTTTAGACGCTTATATCTTGTAAACTAGAAGAGAGTGTGTTTGACAGTATGCAATTTTCCTTTAAGTTCTTATGCATTAAAATCCCTTGCACGCTTCACCTGCGCTCAGCATTACAAATTCAATCAACTTTAAGCCAAAAAAAAAAAAAAAAACAACACAACTTCAAACTACGAATATGTATGCATTTAACAAGCACATCATGACTTCATTAGTAATTATAAAAAACTAACATAAGGACAACACAAAAAAAAAAAACATCCTTCTTCGACATATTTATAAAGCAAATTAAAAGTGCCTTCAAACAAGAAAATCTTGACTTGCAAAAAAGAGCAAAAATCACCATGACCAAAAATGCGCAGCAGAGCATGACCACACACACACACACACGCATACTAATGTGAGTGACTCGTTTGTGAAGTTTTAATAGCCTTTGGTGTGAAATGGACACGTTTTTACGGCTGCCAAACACACTTTGCAATGTGACACATGCGCGCCCCAAGCCGCGCACCCCTCCTGTATTGCACAAACTGGCATTGGTCTAAAAATGCCGGATACTTGTTTGCGCAAAATGCACACAAGTAAGTTGCACGCTCAGCTCACTAAAACTTTATTAAGTATTGCAACATACAATGGACACAGGCCTCAAGTCCTGCAGCTCCCATCAGCAACAGCTTTGCGCGACGGCACTTTGCCAAGTGCTCAACTTGGCACAAAATATTGTCTCCTTAGAGCATTTAGTGCAGATTAAAAACATTTACTTCCATTTTAGCAAGAATAATTATCAACTGAAGTGAAAAGTTGAAACTTTCAAATATTTTACATAAATTTTCCATGAATTGATCGGTTAATGTATCTTTTACTTGGGCTGTGCACACATAGCCACAAATGCCATGACAACATAAATTTTAAGTGTTAGAAATTTTTGTTTTTTGTTTGCTACGTGCTAAAAATAGCAAAACAAAGGACCTTCTAAAAACTTTTCGTATTTGACTTTAACCGAAAAATTTTACCTCCTCTGCTCTGACGTCCGTTTTATGCTCTACGAGACTGACAGACACTCATCTCAACGAGCTGACAAATAATTTAAACAAATTTGAATGTCATTTCTTTGTCGCCTTCACTGTGTCACAAATAAATTGCCTAACTAAATGTGTGAAGGGTATAAAAATCATTATGTTGAAGCCTAATGTAAAACACGCGCATTTATTTTTTCATTTTTTTTTTTCTGCTAACAACAAATATTACTTCATTGTCATGAATGCTCTGTCTTTTATTGTTATAGTCATTCATTAAGATGTGAAGGACATGTTAAAGTGTATTATATATAACACGCACGAGTGTCCTTTTCAATCAAATGGTCAACAAACAACTTTAGAGAAACACTTTTGTCTGTGTTATTCTTATATTTCATCCTCGTACATATATATTTTAACATATTTGTACAAATTGGTTAAAAGACTTCAAATCAGTTATTTTTCATGTCCTTTGTTCATTTTGCTTACTCTCTCTCTATCTTTACAGAACTAATGATGGCTTCATTTGACTGCGAGGAACCGAACAATGCGGAAAAGCTCATGTATGATTTAAATTAGATTTAAGTAAATTTTGAATGTCAGTTTTAAAATAAAACTCATTGTAAATGTATAATAATTAACATATGCTCATAAAGCAGTTCAACTAATAGTAAGTAAACGTTCGCATTAGTTAAATTGAGTAGATGTTAAACAAAATAAAAATAAAACCCGACTGCAAATAAAAATAGAAAAAAAAAACACCAATAAAATATACAAACTGTTTTAACTTGCTTATTTCAGATCTGCATTACCAAAGTTTTTGTATGTTAAACACTGAGTTATCAAAAAAGGTAAAAAAACTGCTTTTCGACACGTTTTTACCAACAGCGATATTTGGTTTATTATATTCAAACTAATCGCACCAAAATATAAATTTGCATATACACACACAAACTCATCTCCATACAGGTGTGAAGCAGTCGGGTAAGATGTGAAGCCAAATAAACAGCCAATCATTCGCAACAGTTTCCAAAATTAAGTACGTCTTTGCCACATATGATCAGTCAACACATTCGCCAGTTTAGTATTAACGCTTAACTGTAGTATGTGGTCACTGGCTTGCCCTAACATAGACGTACATAATATTAAATATTTATACATCAACGTTCGCCACATTGAACTTCAAATGAACAATCATATTTTGGCTTAAAGTGTCAAATGAAACTCATAAAGAAAACTCAACATAATCAATGAGTAAATATTGGAATAATTTAAAAATAATAACCAACAAATAAAACCAAAAAAAAATTAAATAACAATTTAATTAAAAAAATTTTACGATTCTGTAAATATGTAAAGTAATAATCGTAACTAAAAATATGCATGTGAAAATAATGAGAGCAAACGCACTCACAACAATACAAACATAAATGTTAAATACTAAATTAAATTAAATAAATAGTACGAAATAAATGAATATGTATAATTATAGCACGCAAATGGAAAGAAAAAAAAAATTTGGAAAAATAAACATTTTATATTATTTTTAAAACGCAAAAACAAATACACTTGTTTTCTTACTATACCAGTTTTATTTAGTTAGCTGCTCGAGTCAATGGTCATGAACGGAGACCAACAATAGTTTTATTAAGTGTCTGTTTAATGGAAATTTTCAGGCCCATGTGCAGCCGTTACCCTTGCAGTAAGTCGTACAACAGTTTGGTCCATTGTTGAATCTACGATTCTGATCCCTGCACGCCTTGGCTGTCTTATAACTATTAAGTATTAAGAGAGCTGAAAGAGAAGTATAACTATTATTTATTGTTACAGTTTGCTTGTTGACGATACATACGCATAAGATTCTTTTTTGTACGACGTGCCATCTCAGCTCTTAAGACTGCCCGCGTTGTATTTATGTATTTGTAGACAACATTACCGCAAAGACAGGTTGGGTCGGCAATGCAGATTTCAAAAACGTTATCATCAGAACAACCGCAAATCGCTGTAACAGATAACACAAACACAGCGAACGAGTAGAAGGCGAGCAAATGCTTTGGTGTCATAACGAAAAGTCGGTAACGTAAACTAACTAAGCGTCAGAAAACGTTTGCCTTTTATAGGCCATAATTAACGATTATTGACCGATATATGCGATTTCTTTTTTTTGAATTATAAATATAACGCGCCAACATTTACACAGCTGCACAGGCGCTGGAGCGGTTGACCGACCTCCTGCGGTCGATTGTTGCGGCTTGGCCTATAAAAAGCGTGCTCGCTGTGAACTTTTGTGCACAGCGCTAAACAAATCTGTAAGCATGACAACGAATCAACTGATCATTCAGTTACTTATCTGCATTTTACTCGTTATGTCGGCTATGTCCTGCAGTGACAACGGCGACGACGACTTGGGTGTGCCACCTTGCGACTGCACACCAAAGCCAACCGTATGTCCGCCAATCTGCGACAGTAAAAAAAAATGGATTTGCGTTGCCGATCCGCATTGTCGCCAAAATAAGAATCCATTTAACTGGAATTGGCTAAGCGAATGCGAGCTGCAGGCAATGCAAAAACAACGTGACAAAGCAAATCTAGCAAGTGAGTTATCAAATAATTTCATTTTTAAACAATCTTATATGCTTTGACGACACTTTGCAGGATACATATTTTTCCGCAAAATCGGTGAAGAACGCTGTGAGGCTTTGAACAAAAAGCAAGGCGTATTTGGCTGCTGTCAAAAAAATGTGTGCCCCAACAAATGTGGCTGTCCCACAAAAACTAAGAATTATCCATGTTGCTGTGGCAGTGTTAATTAAAAAATTTAAGTAATAAAAACTAAAATATCTATTATATAGTTATTAAGTTATTGTTAAACCGTTGATCGCAGTTCGCCTGTCAATAAAAGTGATCTCTGTAATTTAATTGTATTTAGTTTGATTTCAGCTTTTATTTAGTTATAATACATACAGTTAGAGATAATACCTGGGTATACACATATATATATATACATATATTATATAATGTTTAAATGTTAAGGGCAAAAGATTATATTGAGTAAAGAATTCAAAATGGTTGTGTTATTTAGCCATCAGAAAGGGCCGGAGTAACCCAACCGTATTTTTCATGTGTCTTCACTACGGATCGAAATGATTCCTCCGCTGAACGTCTGTTAAAAATAAAACCATTTCATTGTAGCACTTGCCTGCGCATTGAACACAAAAATGTACCTGCTGAATTCCTTGGTGTTTTTCAGCTTCCGCGACACTCGACCATGTCCTTTGACTACGCTTGCCGCAAATTGCATAATAATAGCTTCAATCTAATAAATAATAAAACATATTATTATATTCAATTTCAAACTACAACAGCGTGCATACGGTGTATGCGCTGGCCCAGCCGCGCGGTGTGAGTAGCTCCATACAAATGGCACCGCCTTCCATTACAAAACCTCGCTCGATGCGCGGCTCAACGACACGCATAAATGGCGGAGCGAACGGAAAGTTGTCCGGGAACACAAAGTGTAACAATATATGTGGGATATTCAGCTCAACCATGTCTTTTGCCAACAGTGAGTCAGGATCAATGATATGCAGACGCGCATACCACTCAAAAAGGTTATCGTTTACTAGCTCAACCTGCAAGCAAAAACAATTAGCGTGTGCTACCAAACTAAGTTTATACAATTAACTGTAAACACTGGGCCAAGGCTCGTGCACTCCAATCTGCGCATTTCTTTGTACTCCTTCATAAGCCTACGGGCTCTAATACTTTGATCTGAAGTCGCTGTTTGTGCGTTTCCATGTCTGAAACGAGAATTTTATTAATTAATCAAAGTATTAAAACATATTTGTAGTTCATACTTGTTATCATGACGCCTTCTTTTGCTTGGTGATTGTGAGTCCTTTTCACAAAGATTTATGGTTTTCTGCACTGTTGCTTTCGAGGCATTGACATCGTCCTTGGTGGCATCAACTTTGTCGTTGCCTTTGAATATCTTGCGTAGGGCGGCAGCAACCTTTTCTTTAGAACGGGAGGTCATTTTAACTGACGATTGCCCCTTGTAATTTATAGCAGGAAAAGCCTTTAGAAAAATATAAATTAAAAAAAAAACAACAAAACCAACTTATTTATTATTTAATGGTCAATCAGATGTTGAAAACATATACATATGTATTTTATTAATTAATAGAAACACATTCAACTCATAAACATCATATTATATACTTGTTTCAATGTCACTCAGTGATACATAAAATCCTGGTTCTGAGCGCCTTCCTCCCCCTCAACAACCTTTACCACATCAATAGGCATTAATAGGGGAGGAGGGCTCGAAAAGTGTGTTATACATATTCTCGCACAAGTATACATAGAACTGACAATGGACAGGAGCCTCACAATTTAATTTTAAACTTCACAATTAACGTACTTCAAACTGTCTCTTACCGATTTCAGTTGCCTTGTTTCTGTACTTTAAATATTTTCCCAACTTTTTTCAAATTTCAGCAATTGGGTTTTCAAAATTGCACAAACAATGCACATACAGCTCCAGGTCTGCTTTTAAACATTGATTTGCAAAAACACTAAAAATATGAAAACATTTAGTAATTGACGTCCGTCCATACGAATTGCTTTAAATTTTTTTGTTGAAAAGTAGTACCCAGTGGTCAGTGCTGCCACTGTAAGCAATAGTAGGCTTGAGTGAATACTAAGTGCGCATATGTTAGATTGCGATACACTACACATAAGAGTTTACGCTTTCTGTGTCATTTGTGCCAGTGAAACAGTGTCAAAAGTGGCGCACTGGCGTCTCAAAAGAAAAGAAGAAGTGACGAAATGAACGGTGCTAAGCACTCATGTTCATTTGGGACAGACAAGAACATGAGCTATTACAATTTTCAATTT
The DNA here is from genome assembly GCA_037044515.1 of Phortica magna. Classification (NCBI taxonomy): domain Eukaryota; kingdom Metazoa; phylum Arthropoda; class Insecta; order Diptera; family Drosophilidae; genus Phortica; species Phortica magna. The sequence continues at coordinate 117,847 of JBAMBP010002627.1, forward strand.
TCGCACCTTATGCTTAACATAAGTTTAGCACACTGTTATTTAACAACAGCGTTGCAGTGAAACCGAGGTTTGGATTTAGAGCAGTCAGTTTTGAGTAGAGCAGTTTGAGTCCACCCACGACGAATGTATTCACGCAAACACAGCAGAAATTATTTTTCGCGATTATATTCGTCGTGGAATAAGAGATCAACAAAGGCATTTTTAAGACATTTGCTAAAATAGAACAGTAAGACGTCAACCAACAACATGACCCGGGATTTATGAAAATCGTTAAAGTTCAACCCATGCATTTTGTAGTTGCTCTTACACTTTTCGTGCCTCGACTGGGTCAAAACCTTTACTTTTAATATTTTTAAGCCATATTTTTAAATATTTCGGAAGTACGATTTCCTGAACTGTCTGGAAACTGTCCAATATGAATGTTAAATTTAAAAAAAAAACCGTTACTTCTTGCATCCTAACGGTTTCTTAAATTTGAATATGAATATGCAGACCAACTTCATTGCCTAATGTACCCTTAACTTGAGTCAATAAAAATATCCAAGCAATATAAGTATCCTAGGCCAAATAAAAAACAATCATATATTTTTTGAGTTATTGATATATTGGGATTTTATTTTATTTAATGTATAATTTAAATACTTTTCATATTTCCAAATAGTTCATATGTTATCCAAACTCATTTCAAAACTACTTATAATTTGACTGCTGCTACTCAAAGTTCATACATTCTACAGTTTTCATAATACACTTTTTCTATGCCATAATTACGTAATTGCTTCTTAACATTGATATTTTATATAATTCATAGCTTTCACATTCTTCATACTAACAAACATTGATAGTAAGAAATGTCAGTAACAAGTGGCAGGATGTTTAACACACACGTTTCCAAAATACTATATCTACGAATAAGTGTATATGTAGTACAATATGTGTTCTGTCTTACATAGCTAATGAATTCGATATGAATTTAGAAACTTGTAGTAAATATTTATATGCTGAAATATATATGTAGTTAGTGTTATCTAAACATTTATAACACATTTTTTGTACCCTCGAGATGAAGTAGGATAGGAATTAGTAAAATTTCAGTTTTATTTCTTTTTCCCAAAACTTTAAATGAAATAATAATAAATTAGATGTATTACCAAGTCATTCATTTTACGAAAATCTTTAGCACAAAATATAACCATTTAAATACATAGAATATAAGATTCTGTAGATAAGGACAGTTATTGAACAATTTAAAAATTAATTAAATATTTGAACAGTTAATTTATTATGTTTAAACAATTGCTCTAAATATTTACAATATTTACAAAATCACAAACAATTTTGTTAATTACATTAAAGAGATTTCTTGCATATTTAATCTATTTTTTTTATTTCACAGTTTTGTGATACAAATTCGGAAAAATTTTAAATTCAAACATTCATACAAAATGAACTTTTGCCGAAATTATAACAATAATTTGACACTTAAATGTTTAAAACTTTTCACAGACTCAGTTGATTATTTGGTTAACGCTTGTCGGCTAGGACAGTAAGTTATTTCAATTATTGCAAATAATATGAGAAATTACAGATCACTCAATAAATTCAATTCTATTATTGCACATATTAAAAATTAAACATTATCTAAATAAATATGACGTTTGAAGTTTGACTTTTTTAGACAACTATTTCTTTTGTTTTTTTTATTTAAAGAAAACTTAAACTTAAAGAGGAATCTCGTATAAAACAAGTCTTTACAAATTAATTAACTAGTCAATTTTTGTATATATATAAACATAATTATATAGATTATTAAGTAAACGCAATTGAACAGCGTATAAATTCAAATAAAGCTAACTCGAGTAAGCTTTTCGCATAAAGTTAATTTAGTGAAAACTTATTGGAATTACATTTTAACTACTTTTCGAATTAGTTTGAAAGGTTTACAACATTTATAGGTTAATATTGTGTAATGTGAATAAACTTTCTAATAAATTGAAAGTGTACATTGACATCTATTTATATTTGTATTTGTTAACCCCCAAAAAACAACAATCTTTTTTACAAACTATAAGAATCACTTCGACTTGATATATATATACTTTTTTTTTTAATTCACATTTCGACATAGTAAGGACTCACCGAACCGATCTGGAGAGAATTATAACTGAGGCATTGCTTTAAAGTAAATTTACAATTATGTAACAAAAAATTAACAGTTCCACAGCCATCGAAATGTTTACCAATTTTGTCGCGTTACTTTTTTTTTTGGTATAAAATCATCGATTTCGATATTATTTGGCGAGTTGACTACAAGATGATCTCTGGCTCACGTCGCTCCTGTGCAAAAAGTAGTGGATCACAACTGAATGACTCAGTTGCCAACTTCTTCGTTTTGCACATGCCAACTTCTGTATTCGATGCCGATGTTGTAGCAGTGCCATTGTTGCCACGTACTGATGTCACCATAGTGTTACCCTTTACGAGATTCGTGTCAGTTTTGGTCGCTGCAGCTAGCGGCGGATATCGGGCAATTGTAATTACAGAAGTCGTTAGAGTTGTGGTGGAGCTATCATTACTACTTTGTAGATTTGGATTCAGAGGCTGTGGTATATATTCTAACGCATTGCTTTTCTTCAGTGGTACCGCTTCCTGTAAGATAGCCGATTTTCGTATGGTCTGTTGCAATAGTGCGTTAACATCAATCGCTGGCCAAGCGACCAGCGAAACACTTCGTCATAAATACGTATTAACTGGAGAAGCTCTGTGTTTGTGGCGATGATGATGCTTTCTATGGTGTTTGCAATGTTTGTCGCTGTTATTTGCCGCTACTGTTCCACATCTGTCTGTTCTTGCTGCCGCAGATGATGTTTCGCTTTGGGGCGAAAGCGGTTTATTGCACGAAGAAAGCGAAAAATATTCTGCTGACTGACTTATTGAAGAACATTCTGGATCTGTTACGCTACGTATTGTATTATCAATTTCATCGAGTGGCGTCGACGCCACGGAAGAGTTGTTTGTGGTTAATGGCGTTAATGTGCTCGAATGCTGATCCATCGTCTCGTCCTGACTGATGGTTGTAAATTCAGCCGCAGTGCAATATGACTCGCGTTGGCCGGTTAAGTCATCGTCGCCGTAATTTTGACTCAAATTAGTGTTACAACAATGACACAACGAATAACAGGAGCAATAGCTAGTGCTACTGCTCTTACTTAAAGGTTGCACTTGCATTGGTGCCTCTTCAGCCTTTGGACCTGTATCATCCTCATCGCCAGTTGATATACTCGACTGATGTTGTATGCCGCTGCATTGATGGCATTCAGCCCAAACGGTTAGCTTGTGTTGTTCTATTGCTTTATCTGGTTCCAAATCCTCCAAACTGCTACAGCTGCTGGAATGCTCAAACGAACAGCTACAGCTTGAGCTGCAGCTACTCAAACTTTGGTCGGCTGGCAGAAAGTGTTTTCGTGTTATCTTCACGCACTCATTATTGGATTTAACTCGATCACTATTACAACGTATGACTTGTGATTTTGCAATAAAACTATCCTTGTTGTCATTACCCAAACTGTAACTGTGCCGATTTTTGTCATCGATGTCGTACGAAAGCTCATCGGTCTCAACGGTGGTAGTGGAACGGTACGATATGCGACGATCGTCTTGACTTTGATTGCCATTCGTGGGCACTTTATAAGCAAAATTGGAAGTAGCTGTGCTTGTGTTATCCTCGGTCACGGTTGCCTCGTCGATTTCAATTGCGATCTCCTGCTGATAGTGCTGATTGGCATTCTTGCAAAAGTGATGACAGTAGCATGGCTCTTTGTTTGAATCCAGGGAAGACTTCGTGCAAGAATTAGGAAGATATCGGTGATTAGAGTGATGGCAGCTGTGTTGATGATGGTGTCGCTTCACGCATTTGTAACGTCTGGTTGATTGTTTTGCTATATCAATCTCTGACTGCTTACCAGCTGGAAGATAGCAATGACAGTGATGCGTTACATGACACGGACATGTTGCCTGGCTGGTTAAATCGGTTAGTTCATTATCTTGTTTATGGAAGCAACTAAGTTGATTTGTAGTCGAAATGCTTGTACTCGGTTTCAGTGCGCAATAACATGGATGTGGCTGAACTCGACCAATCGAACTCGAAATAAGCGCGTCCGTTGTTTGGGTGGCATTGTGACGATGTCGAGTTCGCTTTGTCATATACTGATGACGACAGCAGCACATAATTGTATTGCTACCGATCATTTTATGGCTCATCATATTGCCATTTGATAAATTGTCAAATTTGCACTTTGTATCATTAAGACTAGTTTGTGTTAAATTTTCTACGACATTTTCAGCATCAGTCTTTGTTGGATCGCGTGTTAGCGTGTTGCCATGATACTGAAAAGCTTGATTGTCATGACAATTTTTTGCATCCGACTTAAAGTGTTCGTCATCGGCGCGTGCGGTTAACAGATGATCATCACCGCTGCTAGTCGTATTTGGTAATGAAGCGTTGTTTTCTTCGGAATTAATTGGTTGATCGTGTGATTGTTGCTGTTGTTGTTGTTGCGGTTGTTCTTCGGGGGCAAACTGCTAATCTCCTCGTCGCACATCTCGTGGTTTTGAATTCTTTCGGTATATCCAAACTTGCAGTAAAATTGCGATATCTAAACTTACCTAATAATTCAGTCAAAAGTTAAATTATGCTATCTAAGCATTTATGTATAACAAAATAAAGAAACACTTACCTGCAGCGTGCCACAAATCCAGAACTGTGAGGGTGCTTTTCTGACAAAGAAATAGACAGTCTTGAACATATCGCCAACCGTCCACATAATCACCATGTGTATGCTCATGCCATAGGTGGATTTATTTTTGAAATTACGTATAAATTGTGGAGCACCTGTAAAACAATTGATATTATTTATTTTGTTAATTTGTACATTTGTTGAACAAAATTCAGCATTACCCAGCATAGCCTCTGTTAACAAGCCAAAAAAGCCAACCGAATCCATGAACCATTTTACGGATAACATGATGTAAGTGATAGCAGCGCCAACAGCCCAAACGACAAGCATAAAGTCCAAATACGATTGAAAATCGGTCCAATTCCAAAAATACTTAAACTCAAGATCTGTTAAATTAAAAAAAGAAGTTATGTTTACTTTTGCATCTAAAATTGAAGAAACTGCATACCATTTAAATAATGCCGTGAACGTATGCGCTTTATGACACCAGCTTCGGTGGCCACCGATGCATCCGCGTCCGTAACAACCTTGGGTAAACGTATGTCATCGGCTAGGAACATACAAATTTTCATACAAATAAATATTACAAAATACTATTTTTTTTTAAATTCATTAGTGGTATTTACATATAAACTTTCGATCTCTGTTGTTGGCATTGACACGTTTAACTTTAATGCAAAGATGAATCATTATGAACATTGTAATGTTCATAACAACGCTTTGGACAACCAGCGGAAGCTCATAACGACTCGAAAACCTTAAAAAAAAAACATGAAATACATATCAATAGTTAATCTAACATAATGACTTCATTGATATCACAATGTGCTTTTGTAAATCTTTTTAATTTTGAGTTAGGGTTCGTCTTCGCTTAAACTAATAAAATGAACACGCCTCAAAACTGTTTCTCAAAATATTTTGTGTAATAAAATCAGTGAAGTAATGTTCTTTTGACCTAAAGTCAAGCATGAAATATAGCGTGGTAACTTACTATTTTTCATTGCAATCTTTTTGTTTTTAATTAAGAAGAATGGATTGCTTTAGTTATCAAATGTGGTAAAGTTAAAAAGCTTTTTACGTGAACACAGTGACGATTATTGGCAGTGATAGCAGAAGACAAGTCAAAACACGCCTTCACAATTACAAATATGTACTGACACACATATATTTGCCCTGGAAAAAGCCAAGAAACTCAAACCCAACCATGTTTGGTTTGTCGGTAATTTAAGAATGCTTTACGCACCTTTAGGGAGTTGGTCTGCTTTCGTTTATAATGAATCACTGAACCTAATGACAGTTATTGTAAGTATAGTGACAAAAAAAAGAAAAGGAAACAATAAGCAAACATGTTTTTTTGTTGTGTTATTTGTTAACTTTGCCTAAAAGGCTGGTTCTTTATAATACATAATAAGTTTGAGTTTCATATTCTTTTCAATTCCAAATGCTCTTCTTCAGGCAATCAAGATTGCGGCTCAGGCATGTTTCGTTCATTGTGCTTGTCAGTTGGCACAAGAGGAGAGTTCAGAATGTTATCACATATAATGACAATAGGCGACAAACTACTAAACTAATTCAAACTCAACAATGTCTTATCTTTAGTTGAATGAGCTGCTTGATTACAAATGAAACTCAGTTCATACATTTTTCAATCATTTGAAAAGCTGAAATCAGCCTCGTTTAGCTGTCGCCAACTGAGACTAAATACACATTTATATTTTGTAACCTTCAACTTTAACCGGACCTGGTTGTAAGGTCTTAACCGCGATATACACATTAAGAGTCTTAACCCAGTTTATGTATAAAAATGAAAAAAAAAGTGACTGTATATGCTCTTACACACATACATTTCATTTCATTTAATTCATTATAGTTCGCGATATCAGAATTGTTCTAAAAGCAGTCAAACATGAGATCATCATCATGAGTCTGCTGCTCTTTAGATAATTTAACAAGGTTCGCTGACTCGCTCCCACATAAACAAAGGCATTTAAATGTAAGTCAATCGTCTGATTGTGTTCACATTAGTTTTGCTTTTATCTTTATTGCTTGTTTATTGCTATGATAAGAATTAGTAAAGTAATGCTTACCAAAACAGTATTCGGAGTGAATTCGCGATTAGAAGGGCGAAGCAAACGTGCAATGAGAAACCTTCTGCGTCTTGAGTTTTCTTAATTTCCCTGTACTGTGGCACATAGGGTATGATGCCACCGATGACCATAGCGGAAGCTGCCGCCCAGCCAACTACATGACCGACTGTCAGCCCCAACTCATCGTTGATAATCCAATCCATTATTATAATTTTTTAATTAATTTTGTTGTATTAAACCACCATAAATTTTGAGATATGTAGTTTTATTTTTCTGTTAGTTTACGTTTAATGACGTTCGCAGTGTTACTATTTGCTTATATATTTCTTAGATTCATAGATTACACATATACATATATAATTTTTTTTATTTTGGAAGCTTTGCGTTACTCAAGCTCGGAGTCGTTTCGTTATATTACAGATAACAACAACAACTGCTTACGTTTCAACCTTCAAATAAGATTAAAATCGAAGTATATACGAGTTAAATGCTTTTAAATGCCAAGGAAGCCTTATATCCTTCATGGGTACGTTCCCGTTTACGCGGTTGATTCTTAATACACAATTCAGTTTAGAGTTATGTTCAATCACTTATTCACAAAATGTGCTTTGACTTCGATTCAATTACTATTATTATTGTTGCTTTCAGTTATTTCAACATTTCTGCACATATTGAATTTTCAACGTTTCGCGTATATTGCTTTTTGTCGATTTGTTTTAAGCAGCACAGCACGTCGCATTTTTCCATTTTTTACAATTTTTTTAATCTTTCCGTCATTAAACCGTTTTACTTCACTCGTTTTTTGCGGAATACTGCGAAAATATCTGCAATTTTTCTGATAAATAGTGTACGTCTACACCTCCAACAACCACCCACAGATAATGCTAAGAAATAAATAAATAAATAAAAAAAATACTTATGCAGGTGAGAAACGCAAGCGAGCCAAATTCTCACAAAAGAGTCGCTTTTGGCGCAAGTGCGTCGGCGTTCAAGAAAGAAGAACCATTGACAACGGAGGAACGGGAAAAATGCCTAGAGAATGCACCGCGACATGCGATAAATCAATAATGCTTTTGCTGTGTCATCTGAGTTATTGAAAAGGGAGAGAGAGAGCGATTTTCTGTGGCTCTCTCGGCTCTCACTAACCAGAGTAATCAAGTCATCAGACATCGAGCATTCTGCATTGTCTCACGAATGTTCATGGCTCTTTCCGCTTGTTTTAGGTGCTATCATTTTTATTTATTTTTTTTTTTCGCTATTTTGTCTGTTTACAACTTTCATTTTTAGTTTAAATCTGATCAACTCCGTAAACTGGTGAAGTGTTAACTGATGACAGCCCCGTTTTTCGCGGAACTATCTACAATTTTTCTGAGTAATTTGTTGTTGTGCCAGTATTGTCAGTATAA
>JBAMBP010002628.1:0-13513 GCA_037044515.1 Phortica magna
CGCGCACAGAAAGTTGGTGAGATAATGGAGTACCCACAGGGTCTTCTTTGGTAAAAGCGCCGCTCAGACAGAGTGCCTGTAGAGGGATTGTTACGGTGCTCGTCTGGAGTACTCCTATGCTGGTTACTGTGGACACCGGAGCAGCCAGAAGTTGTGTAAGTGGTCGGCTGGTTTCTACGGCACTTGTGACTTTCTGAAGAACTACTCAATCAAGTCTGGCTTTTGCTAGGACACCTTTCGGTCAAGAGGGAAGCGATGGCTGGAAACTTGGTGTTACAAAGCAGCAGAGACAGGTGATGTTGGAACCCTCTATAAAGGAGCAGCTGGAAGTGGAAGATAGTTCGATATCTAAGCCGCGCCACGCCGCCCACGGTAGAGAGATTTAAACGGTGCTGTTCTGTGCTATTCCCAGGGTGGCTACTGTGGGCACTGGAGCAGCACGCAGTTTTGTAACTTGTCGCCTGGTTTCTACGGCGTTAGATTCTCCCTGAAGAAATACTCAATCAACTGTGGCGCTTCCTTGTACTCCTTTCGTCCAGGATGTGATCTAAGGCATGAAACTTGGCGTTACAGAGCCGCAGAGATGGGGGATGATGCTACCCTTTATAAATTAGCAGCTGAAAGTAGAAGACAGTTCTATATCTAAGCCGCGCCACGCACAGAAAGTTAGTCAGGGTTGGTAGAACCCACAGGGTCGTCTTTGGTAGTAGCTCAGACAGAGTGGTGGTGTTGGTCAGGGGTACTCCCATGGTGGCAACAATAGACACCGGAGCAGCACGCAGTTTTGTAAATAGTCGCCTGGTTTCTAAGGCGCTAGTTCCTCCCTGAAGAACTGTGGCTCTTTCTTGGACTCCTTTCCACCAAGAGGGAAGCGAAGGCTGGAAACTTGGCGTTACAGAGGCACAGAGATGGGGTATGATACTACCCACCACAAAGTAGCAGGTGGAAGTGGAAGAGGGCTCTATATCTAAGCCGCGCCGCGTACATAATGATAGCTAGGGGTCGGTGGACTCTAAGGAGCCTCTTTGGTAATAGCTTCGCTCAGACGAATTGGTGGTGCTGGTCTGGGGTACTCCCGTGGTGGCTATCGTGGACACAGGCGCAGCAAGCAGTTTTTTAAGTGGTCGCTTGGTTTCTACGGCGCTAGTTCCTCCCTTCAGAAATACTCAATAAACTGTGGCTTTTCCTTGGACTGTTTTCGGCCAGGAAGGGAGCGAAGGTTGGAAGCTTAGTGTTACAGAGCATGAGGAAGATGTTACTGCTTTTCATAAAGGAGCAGCTGGAAGTTGAAGAGAGTTCGTTATCTGAGCCGCGACGCGCACAGAGTGGTGGGGCTGGTGTGGGGTACTCCCGTGGTGACTACCGTGGACACCGGCGCAGCAAACAGATTTGTAAGGGTCGCTTGGTTTCTAAGGCGCTAGTTCCTCCCTGATTAAATACTCTATCAACTGTGGCTCTTCCTTGGACTCCGGCGCACACTGCTACCCTCTATAAAGTATCAGCTGGAAGTTGATGACAATTCGATATCTAAGCCGTGGCACGGACATTTAGATTGTTAGGGGTGGGAGGACCCACAAGTTCTTCTTTTGTAAAAGCGCCGTTTAGACAGAGAGGTGGTGTAAGTCTGGGGTACTCCCATGGTGGCTATCGTGGACACAGGCGCAGCAAGCTGTTTTTTAAGTGGTCGCTTAGTTTCTAAGGCGCTAGTTCCTCCCTGAATAAATACTCAATCAACTGTGGCTCTTCCTTTGATTTCTTTCGTTCAAGAGGGAAGCGAAGGCTGGAAAATTGGCGTTACAGAGCCGCAGAGATGGGGGATGTTGCTACCCACCATTAAGGAGCGGTTGGAAGTTGAAGAACGTTCTATATCTAAGCCGCGCCACGCACAGAAAGATGGGACGGGGTGGGAGGACTCACAGGGTCCTCTTAAGTAAGAGCGTCGCTCAGATAGAGTGGTGGGGTTGGTCTGGGGTACTCCCAAGGTGACTACCGTGGACACCGGCGCAGCAAGCAGTTTTGTAAGTGGTCGCTTGGTTTCTAAGGCGCTAGTTCCTCCCTGAAGAACTACCCAATCAACTAAGGCTCTTCTCTGGACTGTTTTCGGCTAGGTGGGGAGCGAAGGCAGTAAACTTAGTGTTACAGAGCAAGAGAGACGGAAGATGTTGCTGCACTCCATAAATAAGCAGCTGGAAGTTGAAGAACGTACTATACCTAAGCCGCGCCACGCTCAGAAAGATAGCGAGGGGTGGGTGGACCCACAGGGCTTTCCTTGGTAATAGCGCCGGTCAGACAGAGTGGTGGGGCTGGTCTAGGGTACTCCCATGGTGACGACCGTGGACACCGACGCAGCAAGCAGTTTTGTAAGTAGTCGCTTGGTTTCTAAGGCGCTTGTTCCTCCCTGAAGAACTAGTTAATAAACAGTGGCTCTTCCTTGGACTGTTTTCGTTCAGGAGGGAAGCGAAGGCAGGAAACTTGGTTGTACAGAGCAGCAGAGACGGAGGATGTTGCTACCCTCCATAAAGTATCTGCTGAAAGTAGAAGAGAGTTACATATCTAAGCCGTGCTGCGCTGAGTAAGATGGTGAGGGGTTGAAGGACCCACAAGTTCCTCTTTGGTAAAAACGCCGCTCAGACAGAGTTGCCGTAGAGGGTCGATATCTAAGCCCCACCACACGCAGAAAAATGTAAATGGGTGAGAGGTCTCAAAGTGTTTCTTTGATAAAAGTGCCGCTCAGACAGAGTGCTGGCATAGTGATTGTAACGGTGTTGGTCAGGGGTTCTCCCATGGAGACTACCGAAGAGACCGGAGCTGCAAGCAGTTTTGTAAAACGACGCCTGGTTTCTTAGTGCTAGTTCCTCCCTGAAGAACTATTTAATTCACTGTGGCTTTTCTTGGGACTCCTTTCGGTCAGGAGGGAAGCAAAGGTCGTACATTTGGTGTTATAGAGATGCAGTGACGGGGGATGTTGCTGCCGTCCATAAAGGAGCAGCTGGAAGTGGAAAAGAGTTCGATATCCAAGCCGCACCGCACACAAATAGATTGTGAGTTGTGGGAGGACTCACAGTGTACTCTTTGGTAATAGCGCCGCCCAGACAGAGTGGTGGTAGAGTGATTAAAACGGTGCTTGTCTGTGGTAATCCCATGGTAGATACCGTGGACACCGGAGCAGAAAGCAGTTTTCTTAGTGGTTGTCTGGCTTCTACGGCGCTAGTTCCTCTCTGGATAACTATTCAATCAATTGTGGCTCTTCCTTGGACTCCTTCCGGCGGAAGGCAATTAAGGACTGGAAACTAGGCGTTAGACAACAGCAGAGACGGAGGATGTTGCTTCCCTTCATAAAGGAGCAGCTGGAAGTGGAAAAGAGTTCGATATCCAAGCCGCACCGCACACAAATAGATTGTGAGTTGTGGGAGGACTCACAGTGTCCTCTTTGGTAATAGCGCCGCCCAGACAGAGTGGTGGTAGAGTGATTAAAACGGTGCTGGTCTGTGGTAATCCCATGGTAGATACCGTGGACACCGGAGCAGAAAGCAGTTTTCTTAGTGGTTGTCTGGTTTCTACGGCGCTAGTTCCTCTCTGAATAACTATTCAATCAACTATGGCTCTGCCTTGGACTCTATTCTGCCAGGAGGGAAGGTTTGAAACTCGGTTATACAGAGAAGCAGAGACGGGGGATGTTTCTGCCCTCCAAAAAAGAGCAGCTGCAAGTGGAAGAGAGTTCTGAGCTGAGCTGCGTCATGCACAGAAATATGTTTAGGGCTGGGAGGACCCACAGGTTCCTCTTTGGTAATAGCGCCGCTCAGAAAAAGTGGTGGAATGGGGATTAAAACGGTGCTGATCTGGGGTACTCCAATGGTAACTTCCATGGACATCGGGTCAGCAAGCAGTTTTGTAAGTGCTCGCCTAGTTTCTTCGGCGCTAAATTTACCCTGAAGATTTCCTCAATAAACTGTGACTCTCCCTTGAACACCTTTCTGCCAGGAGGAATTGAAGGCTAGAAATTTGGTGTTACAAAGCAGCAGAGATGGGGGATTTTGGTGTTCTCTATAAAAGAGCAGCTGGAAGTGGAAAAGAATTCGATATCCAAGCCGCGCCGCACACAAATAGATTGTGAGTTGTGGGAGGACTCACAGGGTCCTCTTTGGTAATAGTGCCACTCAGCCAGAGTGGTGCTAGAGGGATTATATCGGTGCTGGTCTACGGTATTCCAATGGATTCTACCGTAGACACCGGAGCAGCAAGCAGTTTTGTAAGTGGTCACCTGGTTTCTACGGCGCTAAATCCACCCTGAAGATTTACTCAATAAACTGTGGCTCTGCTTTGGACTCCTTTCGGCCAGGAAGGCAGCGAAGGTTACAAACTTTGCTTAACAAAGCAGCTAAGACAGAATTTGTTGCAACCCACCATAAAGTAGTAGGTGGCAGTGGAAGAGAGTTCGTTATCTAAGCCGCGACTAGTACAGAAACATAGCCAGGAGTGGGTGGACTCTAAGGGTCCACTTTGGTAAAAGCGCCGCTCAGACAAATTGGTGGTGCTGGTCTGCTGAACTCCCATGGTGGCTACCGTGGGCACTGGAGCATTACGCAGTTTTGTAAGTGGTCGCCTGGTTTCTACGGCGTTAAATCCTCCCTGAAGAAATACTCCATCAACTGTGGCTCTTCGTCCGACTCCTTTTGGCCATGAGGGCAGCGAAGGCTGCAAAATTGGCGTTACAGAGCCGCAGAGATGGGGGATGATGCTACTCTTTATAAAGTAGCAGCTGGAAGTGGAATAGAGTTCGATATCTAAGCCGCGCCACGCACAGAAAGTTGGTCACCGTTGGTAGAACCCACTGGGTCGTCTTTGGTTAAATTACCGCTAAGACAGAGTGGTGGAAGAGAGTTTAAAACGGTGCTGGTCTAGGGTACTCCCATGGTAACAATAGTCGACACCGGCGCTGCAAGCAGTTTTGTAAGTGGTCGCTTGGTTTCTACGGCGCTAGCTCCTCCCTGATTAAATAATCAATTAACTGTGGCTCTTTCTTGGGCTCCTTTCGGCCAGGAGGGAAGCGAAGGCTGGAAACTTGGCGTTACAAATCCGCAAAGATGGGGGATGATGCTACCTTTTATAAAGTAGCAACTGGAAGTGGAATAGAGTTCGATATCTAAGCCGCACCACGCACAGAAAGTTGGTCACCGTTGGTAGAACCCACTGGGTCGTCTTTGGTTAAATTACCGCTAAGACAGAGTGGTGGAAGAGAGATTAAAACGTTGCTGGTCTAGGGTACTCCCATGGTAACAATAGTCGACACCGGCGCTGCAAGCAGTTTTGTAAGTGGTCGCTTGGTTTCTACGGCGCTAGTTCCTCCCTGATTAAATAATCAATTAACTGTGGCTCTTCCTTGGGCTCCTTTCGGCCAGGAGGGAAGCGAAGGCTGGAAACTTGGCGTTACAAATCCGCAAAGATGGGGCATGATGCTACCTTTTATAAAGTAGCAACTGGAAGTGGAATAGAGTTCGATATCTAAGCCGCACCACGCACAGAAAGATGGTCAGGGTTGGAAGAACCCGCAGGATTGTCTTTGGTTATACTACCGCTTAGACAGAGTGTTGATAGAGAGATTTAAACCGTGCTGGTCTGGAGTGTTCCCAGGGTGGCTACCGTAGGCACTGGAGCAGCACACAGTTTTGTAAGTGGTCGCCTGGTTAACGGCGTTAAATCCTCCTTGAAGAAATATTCAATCAACTGTGGCTCTTCGTCTGACTCCTTTTGGTCAGGAGGGCAGAGAAGGCTGAAAACTTGGTTTTATGGAGAAGCAAAGACGGGAAATTTTGCTACCCTCCATAAAGGATTAGCTGCAAGTGAAAGAGAGTTCGATATCTAAGCCGCGCCACTCACATAAAGATGGTTAAGGGTAGGAGGACCCACAAGGTCTTTTTTGATAATAGCTCCGTTTAGACAGAGTGGTAGAAGACGTATTGTAACGGTGCTGTTTAAGGGTACTCCCTCGGTAACTTCCATGGACATCGGCGCAGAAAGCAGTTTTGTAAGTGGTCGCCTCGTTTCGACGGCGTTAAATCCTCCCTGAAGAAATACTAAATGTGGGCGCAACGCCCAGAAAGTTGGTCAGGGTTAGAAAATCTCACAGGGTGTTCTTTGGTAATACTGCCGCTCTGAGAGAGTGGTGGTTGAGAGATTAAAACGGTGTTGGTCTGGGGTATTCCCATGGTGACTACCGTGGACACTGGCGCAGAAAGTAGTTTTGTAAGTGGTCGCCTGGTTTCTAAGGCACTAATTCCTCGCTGAAGAACTGCTTAATCAACTGTGGCTCTTCCTTGGACTCCTGTCGGCCAGGATGTAAGCTAAGGCTGGAAATTTGGTTCTACAGAACAGCAGAGACAGGGGATGTTGTTGCCCTCCATAAAGGAGCAGCTGCAAATGGAAGAGAGCTGTATATCTAAGCCGCGCCGCACTAGAAAGATAGCGAGGGGTCACGGACTCTTAAGGATCCTTTTTGGTAATAGCGTCGCTCAGACAGAGTGGTAGTGTTGGTCTGGGGTACTCACATTGTGACTACCGTGGACACTGTCGCAGAAAGCAGTTTTGTAAGTGGTCGCCTGGTTTCTAAGGCACTAGTTCCTCCCTGAAGAACTGCTTAATCAACTGTGGCTCTTCCTTGGACTCCTGTCGGCCAGGATGTAAGCTAAGGCTGGAAATTTGGGTCTACAGAACAGCAGAGACGGGGGATGTTGTTGCCCTCCATAAAGGAGCAGATGGAAATGGAAGCATATTCGGTATCTAAGCCGTACCACGCTGAGAAAGATGGTGAGAGGTTGGAGTACCCACAGGGTCCTCCTTGGTAATAGCGCCGTTCAGACAGAGTGGTGGTAAAAAGATTAAAACGGTGCTGGTCTGGGGTACTCTCATGGCGGCTACCGTAGACTCCGTAGCAGCACGCACTTTTGTAAGTGGATACCTTGTTTCTACGGCGCTAGTGACTTCCTGAAGAACTACTCAATCAGCTGTGGCTCTTCATTGGACTCCTTTCGGCCAGGGGGGAAGCGAAGGCTTGAACCATGGAGTTGCAGAACAGCTGAGACGGGAGATGTTGCTGCCCATCATCCAGCCCATCAACAGCTGGAAGTGGTTCCTCCCTGAAAAACTATTCAATCAACTCTGGCTCTGGGGGATGGTGATGGGGGATATTGCTTCCCTTCATAAATAATCAGCTGTAAGTAGAAGAGTTTTCAATATCTATGCCGCCCCGCGCCCAGAAATATGGTTAAGGGTGGGAGGACCCACAAGGTCCTCTTTGGTAATAGTGCCGCTCAGAGAAAGTGGTTGTTGAGGGATTAAGACGGTGCTGGTATCGGGTTCACCCATGGTGGCAACCGTGGATACCGGAGCAGCAATCAGTTTTGTAAGTGGTCGCCTGGTTCCAACGGCGATTGTTCCTCCCTGAAGAACTACTCAATCAACTGAGGCTCTTCCTTGGACTCCTTTCGGTCAAAAGGGAAGCGAAGTGGAAGAGTGTTCAATGTCAAAGCAGCGCCGCGCACAGAAATATGGTTAGGGGTGGAAGGAACCACAAGGTCCTCTTTGGTATTAGCGCCGCTCAGACAGAGTGGTGGTGCTGGTCTTGAGTACTCCCATGGGAACTGCCGTTGACACCAGAGCAGCAAGCAGTTTTGTAAGTGGTCGCCTGGTTTGCACGGCGATAGTTCCTCCTTGAAGAACTACTTAATCAACTGAGTTGGACTCCTTTCGGTCAGAAGGGAAGCGAAGTGGAAGAATGTTCGATATCTAAGCCGCGCCTCGCCCAGAAATATGGTAAGGTTTGGGATAAACCACAGGTTTCTCTTTGATAATAGTGCTGCTCAGAGAGAGGGGTTGTAGAGGGATAAAAACGGTGCTGGTCTGGGGTACTCCCATGGTAGCTACCGTGGACACCGGAGCAGCAAGCAGTTTTGTAAGTGGACGGCTTGTTTCTACGGCGCTAGTTCCTCTCTGAATATCTATTCAATCAATTGTAGCTCTTCCTTGGACTCCTTCCGGCGG
Organism: Phortica magna; assembly: GCA_037044515.1. Taxonomy (NCBI): domain Eukaryota; kingdom Metazoa; phylum Arthropoda; class Insecta; order Diptera; family Drosophilidae; genus Phortica; species Phortica magna. The sequence continues at coordinate 8,038 of JBAMBP010002628.1, forward strand.
AAGGGAATTGAGGACTGGAAACTAGGCATTAGAGAGCAGCAAAGACGGTGGATGTTTCTTCCGACCATAAAGCAGCAGCTGGACGTGGATGAGAGTTTGATATCAGAGCCGCACCGCGCACAGAAACATTGTTAGGGGTGGGAGGACCCACAGGGTCTTCTTTGCTAAAAGCGCCGCTCACACAGAATGGAGGTGCTGGTCTTGGGTACTCCCATGGTGGCTACCGTGGACACCGGAGCAACAATCAAATTTGTAAGTGGTCTCCTGGTTTCCACGTTGATAGTTCCTCCATGAAGAACTACTAAATCAACTGCGGTTCTTCCTTGGACTCATTTCGTCCAGAAGGGAAGTGAAGTGGAAGATTGTTCGATATCTAAGCCGCGCGCTCGCACAGAAATATGGTAAGGGTTGGAGAAACCACAGGGTCTTCTTTGGTAAAAGCGCCGATCAGACAAAGTGGTGGTAGAGAAATTAAAACGGTGCTGGTCTGGGTTATTCCCATGGCGGCTATCGTGGACAACGGAGCACCAGGAAGTTTTGTAAGTGAACGCCTGGTTTCTTCGGCGCTAGTTCCTCTCTGAAGAACAATTCAATCAACTGTGGCTCTTCGTTGGACTCCTTTCGGCCAGGAGGAAAGCAAATGCTGGAAAATTTATGTAAAATAGCAGCAGAGACGGTTTATGTTACTGGCCTCCATAAAGGAGCAGCTGTAAGTGGAAAAGTTTTCGATATCCAAGCCGAGCCGCGCACAGAAATATGGATTACGGTGGGAGGACCAACAGGGTCCTCTTTGGTAATAGCGCCCCTCCGACAGAGTGCTGGTAGAGGGATTAACACGGTGCTGGTCTGAGGTACTCCAATGGTGGCTACCGCGGACACAGGAGCAGCAAGCAGCTTTGTAATTGGACGCCTGGTTGAATGGCGCTAGTTCTTCCCTGAAAAACTACTCAATCAAATCTGGCACTTCGATTGACTCCTTTCACTCGAGAGGAAAGCGAAATCTGGAAACTTGGTGTTACAGAGCAGCAGAGAAGGGGGATGTTGCTGCCCTCCACAAAGGAGCAGCTCGAAGTGGAAGAGTGTTTGATATCTAACCCGCGCCGCGCACAGAAACATGGTTAGGAGGAGAAATACCCACAGGGTCCTCTTTGGTAATAGCGCTGCTCAGACAGAGTGGTGGTGCTGGTATTGTGTACTCCATGGTAGCTACCGTGGACACTGGAGCAGCAATCAATTTTGTAAGTGGTCGCCTGGTTTCTACGGCGATAGTTCCTCCCTGAAGAACTACTCAATCAACTGAGTCTGGCTCTCGGCCAGAAGGGAAGCAAAGTGGAAGACAGTTCGATATCTAAGCCGCGCCGACGCACAGAAATATTGTTAGGGGTGGGAGGAACCACAAGGTCCTCTTTGGTAATAGTGCCGCTCAGAGAGAGGGGTTGTAGAGGGATTAAGACGGTGCTGGTCAGGGGTACTCCCATGGTAGCTACCATGGATACCGGAGCAGCAAGCAGTTTTGTAAGTGGACGCCTGGTTTCTACGACGCTAGTTCCTCTCTGCAGAACTATTCAATCAACTGTGGCTCTTCCTTGGATTCCTTCCACCGGAAGGGAATTGAGGACTGAAAACTAGGCATTAGAGAGCAGCAAAGACGGTGGATGTTTCTTCCGACCATAAAGCAGCAGCTGGACGTGGATGAGAGTTTGATATCAGAGCCGCACCGCGCACAGAAACATTGTTAGGGGTGGGAGGACCCACAGGGTCTTCTTTGCTAAAAGCGCCGCTCACACAGAATGGAGGTGCTGGTCTTGGGTACTCCCATGGTGGCTACCGTGAACACCAGAGCAGCAATAAAATTTGTAAGTGGTCTCCTGGTTTCTACGGCGATAGTTCCTCCATGAAGAACTACTCAATCAACTGAGGTTCTTCCTTGGTCGCCTTTCGTCCAGAAGGGAAGTGAAGTGAAAGATTGTTCGAAATCTAAGCCGCGCGCCCACACAGCAATATGGTTAGGGGCGGGAGGAACCACAGGGTCCTCTTTTGTAATAGCAATGTTCAGACAAAGTGGTGGTAGAGGAATTTAAACCGTGCTGGTCTGGGGTACTCCCATGGTAGCTTGCGTGAACACCGGAAATGCAATCAGTTTTGTAAGTGGATGCCTGGTTTCTACAGCGCTAGTTCCTCTCAGAACAACTACTCAATCAGCTGTGGCTCTTTCTTGGTCGCCTTTCAGCAAGTAGTGAAGTAAACGCTGGAAACTTGGTGTTACAGAGCTGCAGAGACGGGTAATGTTGCTGCCCTCCATTAAGGAGCAGCTGGAAGTGGAAGAGTGTTCAATGTCTAAGCCACGCCGCGCACGGAAAAATGGTTAGGGGTGAAGACTCACTCAATCAACTGTGGCTCCTCCATGGACTCCTTTCGGCCAGAAGGGAAGCGAAGGCTGGAAACTTGGTGTTACAGAGCAGCAGAGAAGGGTGATATTGCTGCCTTCCATAAAGGAGCAGTTAGAAGTGGAAGAGTATTCAATATCTAAGCCGCGCGAACGGCGCAAAGAGTGGTGGTAGACGTATTGTAACGGTGCTGGTCTGTGGGACTTCCATGGAGACTCCAGTGGACACCGGAGCAGCACGCAGTTTTGTAAGTGGACGCCTGGTTTCTACGGCGCGAATTCTTCCCTGAAGAAATTCCCAATCAACTGTGGCTCTTTCTTGGAATCCTTTCTGCCAAAAGCAAAGCAAATGCTTGGAACTTAACGTAAGAGAGACGGGGAATTTTGCCCTCCATAAAGGAGCAGCTGGAAATGGAAGAGAGTTCGATATCTAAGCCGTGACACGCACAGAAAAATGGTGAGGGGTGGAAGGTCTCACAGCGTCCTCTATGGTAATAGCGCCGCTCAGACAGAGTGATGGTGCTGGTCTGGAGTACTTCCATGGTAGCAACCGTGGACACCGGAGCAGCACGCAGTCTTGTAAGTGGCTTCCTGGTTTCCATGGCGCTAGTTCCTCCATTAAGAATTTTTCAACCAACTGTTGCTCTTCCTTGGACTCCTTTCGGCCAGAAAGGAAGCGAGGTCTGGGAGTTACGTGTTGTTAAGCAGCAGAGGCAGGGAATGTTGCTGCACTCTATAAAGAAGCAGCTGGAAGTGAAAGAGACTTCGAGGGGTGGCAGGTCTCTTAGCGTCCTCTTTGGGAATGTTGCTGCCCTCTATAAAAGAGCAGCTGGAAATGAAAGAGAGTTCGATATCTAAACCGCACCACGCTCAATAAAAAGATGGTGAAGGGTGGGAGGTCTCACAGGGTCCTCTTTGGTAACAGCGCCGCTCAGACAGAGTGGTGGTGCTGGTCTGGGGTACTCCCATGGTGACTACCGTGGACACCGGAGCAGCTCGCACTTTTGTAAGTTGTCACCTGGTTTCTACGGGGCTAATTCTTCCCTGAAGAAATACTCAATCAACTGTGTCTCATCCTTGGACTCTTTTCGCACAGGTGGGAAGCAAAGGCTTGAAACACCGTGTTTTAGAGCAGCAGACACGGGGAATGTTGCTGCTTTCCATTAAAGAGGAGCTGGAAGTGGAAGAGAGTTCGATATCTTAGCCGTGCCGAGCACACAATGATGGTTAAGGGTGGGAGGTGCCACAGGGTCCTCTTTGGTAAAAGCGCCACTCAGAGAGAGTGGTGGTTGAGTGATTGTAACAGTGCTGGTCTGTTATACTTCCATGGTGCTTAACGTGGACACCAGAGCAGCACGTAGTATCGTAAGAGGACGCCTGGTTTCTTCGGCGCTTGTTCCTCCCTTATGAACTTCCTGATCGACTGTGATTATTCGTTGGACTCCTTTCCACCAGGAGGAAAGGGAAGGCTGGAAATTTGGTGTTATGGTGCTGGAGAGACGGGGGATGTTGCAGCCCTCCATAAAGGAGCAGCCAGAAGTGGAAAAGAAATCGATATCTAAGCCGCGCGGCGCACAGAAAGATGGTGAAGGTAAGGAGGACCCACAGGGTCCTCTTTGGTAATGGTGCCGCCCAGAAGAAGTGGAAGCAGAAGGATTGTAACAGTGCTGGTCTCGGGTACTACCATGGAGGCTATCGTGGATACCGGAGCAGCACACAGTTTCGTAAGAGGACGCCTGGTTTCTACGGCGCTTGTTTCTCTCTTAAGAACTACCTTATCGACTGTGATTCTTCCTTGGACTCCTTTCGGCCAGGAGGGAAGTGTAGGCTGGAAACTTGGTGCTACAGAGCAGCAAAGACGGGGGATGTAGCTGCCCTCTATAAAGAAGAACCTGGAAGTGGATGAGAGTAGGATATCTAAGCATCGCCTCACACACAAAGATGGTGATGGTTAGGAAGACCCACAGGGTCCTCTTTGGTAATAGCGCCGCTCATACAGATTGAAGGTAGGGGATTGTAGCAGTGCTGGTCTGGGGAACTACCATTCTGGCTTACGTAAACCAGAGCACTATATATTTTTGTCAGTGGACGCCTGGTTCCTCCCTGAGGAACTACGTAATCGCCTGTGGCTCTTCCTATGACTCCTTTCGGTCAGCAGGGAAGCGAAGGTTGCAAACTTGGTATTACAAAGCAGTAGAGACGGTGGATGGTGCTGCCTTCAATAAAGGAGCAGCCGGAAGGGGAAGATGAGTTCGATATCTAAGCCACGCAGCGCACAGAAGGCTGGTGAGTGGTTAAAGGACGCGTGGGGACCTCTTTGGTAATAGCGCCGCTCTGACAGAGTGGTGGCAGAGAGACTCTAATAGTGTGGTTAAGGCACTTGTGCCCACTTAAGCCCATTGTGACTACCGTGGACACCGAAGCAGCAAGCATTTTTGTAAGTGGAGGCCTGTTTTCATCGGCGCTAGTTCCTAACTTAAGAACATTTTAATCAACTGCGGCTCTTCCTTGAAGGCCTTTCGTCCAGGAGGAAAGCGTAGGCTGTAATCTTGGTGTTACAGAGCAGCAGAGACGGGATATGTTGCTGCCCTCCATTAAGGAAGAGAATTCGATATCTAAGCCCCGCCGCGCAAAGAAAGATGGTAAGGGTTGGGAGGACTCATAGGATCATCTTTTGCCGCTCAGACAGAGTGGTGGCAAAGGGATTTTAACGATGCTTGTCTGGGGTACTCTAATGGTGGCTACTGTTGATACCGGAGTAGCACGCAGTTTGTGTTATTGGACGCCTGGTTCCTATGGCGCTTGTTCCTCCCCGAAGAACAACTCAATCATTTGTAGCTCTTCCTTGGCCACCTTTCGGCCAGGAGGGAAGCGAAGGCTGTAAACTAGGTTTTACATAGCAGCAAAGACGATGGATATTTCTACCCTCCATAAAGGAGCAGCTTGAAGTGGAAGATAGTTGAATATCCAAGCCACGCCGCGCACACATAGACGAATAAGGGTGGGAGGACTCACCAGGTCCTCTTTGCTAATAGCGCCGCTTAAACAGAGTGGTGGCAGAGGGATTGTAAGGTAATAGTCTGGGGTACT